>JAUJYU010000190.1:0-16253 GCA_033995675.1 Nothrus silvestris
ATATTGTTAATATTGATAAATGTTATGAATTACTTTAAGGTTAACATTTTATTAATATTATTTTGACAGCATTTCGACGAGAGTTTTGCTGTTAAGTATGTCGCATGAAAAAAGATTGACTAGAATTGTGCTGATAATTGTACCATATATGTTAAATCAATGAATTTAATATGCATTTTGTTCAAAAATTAGAACTCATTAGTGTGTGATTTATGCTTAGCTTATAATACTATTTACAGTTTATTTAACATTTGAGTGTAATCTATACACGAATGTCGCATAACAATTATGGCAAACAAATCCAAAATCAGCAATGAGTTTTGTTTATTTAAATGCTATGCAATTATAAGATTCTTTTAACATCCATATTGATTACAGCTTTCCAAATGTTAGTCAATTTGATTTATATTAAATAGGATTCCAAATAAAGGATAAGTTTTCATTTTAGTAATGTTTGCAAATTATTCGATTAAATACATTAAAAATACTAAACCAATAAAATAGATTACCTTCACATAGGATCTCTTGAAAGTACAGGTGGCGGCTGGTGGTAATGCTGTGATTTTATCACTTTGTTGATCCATTTTATAATAAGATCAAATGATTTCACATTTGTCTTATAAAATATTATACAATACCTGAATAGCCGACAACAGAAGTTGAAACAAGTAGTAAATAGTTTTCAATTGTGAAAGACAAGTGCACTGATTTAGTTTCTGAACGATTGCCAGAAAGAGTATTGCGCGTTCAGAATGTCATAATATCTGTTTCATCACATCAGAACCTGTTTCTGGAAAGATCTTAAGCTTTGGCTCTCAATTGCCTAAAAATAACTTAAAACACATATTCCGCGAGTAATATTCAGCGCATTTCAACTTTTTTAAGGATTCCAATTTTTACAACACTAGCGATGGATTATTTAAGGTTTTTGACAACACAAGGTTGACATTTACTAATACTTTGCCATTAAAATAGCTAAGATTCGTTAATTAATAAATAGCTAAACACTTAATAAAAGACAACACATTTTATTGAAATTCCATCACTCAATTATTACTCCGTATATTATAAATAATATTCTTTAAAATTATTATAATAGTATACAAATTTTAATCTCTATGAATTAAATTTTTCTTAACAAATAAATATGAAATAGATTCCCTTCACACAATTTAAGAAAATCCTTTCTCAAAAATCCTTTCTCAAGCTGACTTAATTTAAGAAAAAGCTGACAATAGTACTATTGAGTCTTTTCTATTTCACATCGTTTTGATAAAGACTAATGATTATTAGAGCATTACAACCAAATGCTTCTTCGAAAGTCCCTATTACTATTAATAGGAATTTTTTTTTCAAAAGTAAACTTCTTTTCATTTTATGTTAAATTTTTTGAATTTTATTTATAAAATTTGACATCAATTTAAGTGTAAATATGTGTCAGCTTAAAGTTTTAGCTACACTCAACGATTTGATTATCAATTATACGTTAAAAGGTTTCAAGTTCATTATTATTAATTTATTACTAAAGCCAACTTATTTAATACAAAGCATTTCACTTTTCACTTAAAATTCCAATTATTTGTGAGCAGTAACTTAAATACTTAAAATTCTTAATAAACTAATTCAATTTTAATTAATATAAACTAATTGAAAAACACTTAAAACTGGTTTACTTTGTGTTTCTAATGTAAAGCTACGTCTCTACTAGGGTTGGCGGATACTTGATAATATAGTTACCCATTGTCAAGTTACCTGTAGTTACCCATTAATGCCTAAATAAAGCTCGAGCGCTCTTTTATTGAAAAGTAGTTATCAGTACTTATAACTAATTATTTATGATTAAGAACAAATTACTACTGTTTTACAAATGAAGACCTAAAAGTGTCCACTTATTAAAATATGTTCCTAAATTAGTTTTGATTAAAATTTTTTTAACCTTAACTTAAGGGCCTTAAGTTGATTGAGAAATTCTATGAAATGAATTGTAAATGTTTTATTTTTCCTTTGTTTCAAATGTTTAAATATTTGCTTAAAAATCTCAGTTACGGTATATTTTGTTGAATTTTTTGAAAAAGAGTTTGATTTATTTTGAACAAGGAGGATGCCAAACTAAATAGATCTTCGACCCTCCAGCGCAGTATAAGTTATAAATTTTCAAAGAGTTTGTTATTGATTGAATGCTTAGTCATCATCTATTAATAACGTTACATGATACTTACGTGGATTCACCCTTCCCCAAGTTAAGATCTGTTTTGTTTTACTCTAAGTTTAGTTCATTTGAAATATACAGTATATGTTTTTGAACTAAAGGATAGTAAAACCAGAATATGTTTTATTTGTTGAAAATGGTACTATTGTTCTCAAATGAGATGGTTGAGAACTTTTATTACAACCTCTTTTCACATTTGTTTTTAATGTAAAAAAGAATTGTAAGAAAATTTGTGAACATCTCATTTGAGAACAATATACAACATAAGATTTTGATCAATAACAAACCCATTGTATAACTTGTAAGGCCTAAAATGAGCGTTCTCTTTATTCTCTAACTTTTAGTATGTGAAACACTTTAATGGTATCTCTACAGTACGTATTCAACCTTTTAATAGGAGTCATTTTAAGTAATTAAAGTGAGTTAAACTTCATTATCTTTTAGTCGAAAATTGAGAGTTTATTAATTACGAGTTTGAAAGCACAAAAGATTCAATCATTTTAATTAATGATTTTTAATTATAATATTTGGTGTACAACTGGTATACTTGTTTTACAGTAATAAACTATAATTAAACTTATAAAGCGTGAATTTAATCAGATTTGACTTGAGACCCTTTTTTCTGGATTAGTTCAGAATAATCTAATAAAACTAAAGTGGTTTCAATCTATAATATCATTTTCATTGATTTTTTGGTGAAAAACAACTCATTTTATAAAATAATTGATAATTTTTACATTTCAAAGCTGACATGTGAGATGATAAGCTTAAAAATTATTATTTTTGTACTAACTATTTCAAACTAAAAGTTCAACATGCTTTTTATGGCTCATCTGTACAGTACTTAAAAATGAAATAAAATTTTGAATAAACTTATCTGAAATTTTTAGACCATCAAAACCTAACCCTCTGGGTTTTTTATCTGGGACTCAGTATTGTGAATAAAAACTTATTTACTTAAAGTTTTAATAAATGTTTTCTAATTTAAATAAATTTTTTCTTTACTATTTTTAATCCGAAATCTTTAATTTTCATTCAAATTTATTTTTTAATTTTTTAAAAAATGTGGAAAAACTAAAAACTTAGTACAGAACAAAATCTTAGTTCAAAAACTCTTTTAATCATTTACTTTAAGTCTATGATTAAAATGATGATAAAATTAAGTTTTAGAAACTTATCAATAGTATGGTTTTCAACTATTGGCATTCAATAGTTGTTTCACTGCGGTTCAGATGAGGTTAACGTGAAGTTATAATTATCTTGTTTTTGAGACACATATCTTTCAATATAAGATATTCTAGTTTTATATAAAAAAACTTATAAATCTATACTATTTTGAGATTTAAAAAAAGATGTGAAATAGAAAAGGTGCCAAAATTTTTTGGATATCGTAAATTGAGAATAATATTATTGCGAATGCTTTCAATTGAAATTTAAATTGATTTTCATATCAGAAAAGGTTATTTAAACCTACACTTCATGAACTTTATTCTTGATATCTATAGTTTGACTTTTGGTTAAGATAAAAGTCGGGTCTTTTGCATTTGATCATAAAACTGAAACCAAAAGAGATTGGAGTTAAGCAATTATGGCAATTGATATGACTTGAATTTGTGAAATAAATAATAATCGTATAATTTTATTTCAAAGTGAATCAATTGAAAATATTATGAGTAATATTTGAATTGAAATATATGAAAAAATTAAATCCATTGATTAATTAAATAGCAATAATTAAATTTTAAAATGATTTAAATGAAATAGACTTTAAGTAGTAAATGATTTATTGAAATTAATTCTAAAGTAGTTTAATATATGAGAAAATATTTGTAAAATAATTTGTAAAACAGAATGAGAACATTTTAAAACAATAAATTAAAATATTGTAATTATTGTAATTGAAATAAAACGTTCAATAATAAAATTAATATTAGTTGTAAAAAGTTTCGAATTGAATGTGTGTGAAATGGATCGTAAAAACTAATAATTTATATAAATTGAAATAAATTTATTAATTATGCAATTAATAAAATTTTTAAAATCATTTATAATTCGATGTGTTTTCTTAAATAAATAGTAGACTAAACAATCTAATGAAGTCTACAGCATTGTAATAATTAAATATAATAGTTATTATTAATTTCATAACAAAGGACTACTAAAATATTGAGGCAAATCGATCAGCAATTTATCTACAAATAGTGACTAAACTTATATGAAATAGTGATCAATGATTAATAAGGATAAACATTGAGGAATCTTAACACGAATTTATATAATAAGTAACACTAAATAACATGGAATATCGATTTAATAATTTGTCTTTGGTATATTTGGTCTTTACGATAGTTAAAATCGAAATGATGTTCCCTTTGATGATCATATAATAGAGTCTGAATAGTGTGAATCACAGTATAGTTTTAGACATTAAAACTCGGCAATTTAGGAATGAATCGGCTGTGCTATAAGTGTTAGAAAGAGACCAAAACAGGTGTCAAATCACACATTAAACTCAAATAATCAATTAATTGACAATTGAAATAGCAATAGGGATGCGCAAGCTCGGCTGACTCAGGGAGGGGTTTAGGTAGGGGTAAAATGGCGGATTTTGCCAAAAAATCTCAGGGGGAGGTATAGGCAGGGGTATTTTCTATAGGGGGTATAGGCTATAATCTAGAGAGAGATGTTCCAGCTCAAAAAGTCAGGGAGGGGTATTTTGAAAATTTTTCGACTCAGGGGGTATTTTGGCTATACCCCTCCCCTTGCGCATCCCTAAAATAGCAAACAATCAATAGAAAGAGAAGCCGCACCTTTTTATCACTAAATTGGCGTTAAATCAAAGCAGCAAATCATTCATTCATTCAGGAGAACAATTCAGGCAGAAAAACAACTACTAATGATTCTAAATTTTGATAGTAATTAGAGTTATGTTTAGAGATTTATTGTATTTTTAAAGAGGAAAATAGTGAGCTTTTTAAAAATATTAAGTAAGGGAAGTAGTAGTGTTAGCGGCAGCCAAAGCCAATTGGTCTCCAACTTTCTTCGCGCTAAATGTAATCACACCACGAATCCCTTTCACTGATGTCTAAGTGCGAGGGAAAGCCTTAAGCAATATATATATGTACAACACATAGTCATTAAGATAGTCTCACCTTCTTCTTCGTCCCATTAAGATATTCTTTATACATATCAGATCTAAGATATCGTGGATATGAATCATTCTTCATTAATTGGTATACATGTCCGGCTGCCTCATCGAAGATCCATCTGCTGTTAGGACTGCTTTCCATATTTTTCTTAGTTATTTCATTTGATTTGCAATCAATATTTATGGGACAATTCGCGTCTGATTTTTATATAAAATCCACTTTAAAATCCACTTTAAAACCCACTTTAAAACCCACTTTAAAACCCACTTTAAAACCCACTTTAATTTTAAATTATATTCAAAACTGACGACAAATACCTGGCCCGAGATATTCATTCCAAATTTCCTGTACTTTCTGAGCAACATCACGACTATGTACACATTTAAGCTCTTGAACCGCATCCCAAAATCTATTATAATAAAAGTAATTTATTGTAATTTCATATTATCAAATATTTTCTAATAAGATATCACATAAGTTGATGAAATCTTTTAAAAAGTTTTACTTGAGATTTTCAGCAGAAAATTCTTTTTCTAAAAATTTTATGAACTGTTCCCTCCCCGCCCCGTCTTTTAACAACTCCTTTAGTGAGAACGCCCAACGACGAACTCGACGACACGGCACGTCTTTCCTGTCAATGAAAACATATTTTTTAATTAAATTTAATAATGAAGCCGTTTGTCTGAAGCCGAAACTTAGGAATTACGTTTGTCTTTCGAGTTCCCAGAAGTCAGTGGAATCACTTATCCAAGGATTTGATGGTGTCTGTGATATGAACTATTTTTTGATGAAATGTCATTAATTCAAAGATTATTTGAACGATTTATCAATATTTGCCAAATGTTTTTATTTAAAAAAATTTTTGTATAATTATTATTTTGATTGACATTATTTATTAAATATTTGAAAGAATAATTAAAAATTACCCCTTTATTAGGTTCTGGTAATGTTATGAACGGATCGTATTCAGCCCATTGTTCATAAAAGGCTGAATAAGATTCAGCAACTTTACTGATTTTCACGCCTCCAATCCTATGGTCGAGTCTTATTCTCAACGAATCGATTTCTCGTTTCAATAAATCTGTTTTATCGGCTTCATTGACAGGACTGACACGTCCGCCGCCAACAGAACAGGCCAAGTGCTATGCATTACAATAACTTATTAATAATTATAAATTTTCATGTGTTAGATATTCACTTACAGTTGAGATTTTAACTTTAGTACTTTTAATAGGTTTGTTCATACGGCACGCTTTTTTAATGTCAATCTCAGTTGTGTTTACACATCCAGGCTATCAAAGCAATGTTTTAATAAGAAAGCCATTATATCAAAATCATAGCTAATACTAACCACAGGTCTGTGAACGTCCCAAAATGCTCTTTCTTGAGAATCCAATACTTTTCTCTCTAATTTGTCTCTTTTCTTATCAACTCTAAAACGATTGAATTAATTATACGAAAGTTTATTTATTATAATAATGAGATACAACACAATACAATACAATACAATACAATAGAGATGAGAGTCTGAATCCCAATCCCATTTGAAATGGGATTGGGATTGGGATGGGGATGGGATTGGGTTTCAAATTTGAAATTTTTGATGGGATTGGTTGGGATTGGGATTGAAAATTTCGTGAATTCTCGTCTCTACAATACAATAGAATTGCAATAGAATTACAAGGCTGGACATACTTGGCCTGAGCCTCCGCCTGCATGAATATGAATTCCCATTTTCGACTAAACATTTTTTGAAGTCTTGCTAAATTCTCTGCCTCATAATCTGCTAACTCAAGCCTTGTCTTGTTTTGCATCGTTCTTTTGCACAAATAGACCGCATAATCAGTATTTTCTGGTTCCCAACAATTAGAGGGCCAGAAATAGGGTGTTTGAAAGCGATAGAATGTCGAGTCAGCCTTAACACTGTTTGAAATAGAACTTCTTTATTTAGAGACAGATATAAATTAAGAATTAATTCACTAATTGGTTTAACGTTGACATTATCTAAGAATCTAAGAATCACCTTAAGATATGGTCGTCTATTGGGAAAAAATATCCATGGGATGCCATTAAATTGGCTAAATGTAAAGCTTCGAGTTGGTCCTCGAGCTCTAATGATCTCATCATCCATGTTATTAAATCAGAACCTGATAACAGTTCATAATATATTGTCATTTGATTTGATTATTGATATTAATTGTTATAAATATGAATTATTATTACCCGTAAAAACACTTGGAATTTTTGACATAAAGCTCTTGACAGTTCTCACTGGAACACCATTTTGTTCATCTTGCATGCGCTCAATGATTTGTTCCATCTTTAACACGATTAGGCTTTACAATTCATTCTAATCCACTATTTACTCATGTCATACCTTATTATAGACAATTTGATTGGGATTCCATTCTTCGCAATGATTAGATGTGGAGGCATTGCCAGCACTGCTGTCCGCATCACTATATGAGGCAGAATTGGACGCTTCCGCTAATGCCTTCATATGTCTCCGATGATAATTATAAGCCATCCTTTTGGTTGATTTAGTTATTTATATTTTGATCGAAAATAATTTTGGTCATCAGTCATTCAAATGGATCATTAAATATTGATTCATATATATAAACCATATACTAATATACAGTATATTACTTTCAATATTATCTTAAATTTGAGATTTGGCACAATTTCACTTTATTATTGATTTATAAACACATTTTGTTCATAAATATAAGTAATTTTGTCCAAACAATCGATATATTAAGTAAAATGAATTATATTAATAAAATGAATAATTTTATTCTTCTTTCCCTCCAATAGAAACTCTTAAACTTTTCGTTACATCTCTAATACCTATAGATTATTATACTCTTAAAAGAGATAATTAAATAAAATTAATTAATATTATAATGAGATAAAATTAAGCGAAAGCGGCCATTTAGACCATTAACAGCTGAGTTAATTCCGAATATTGGTTAGTGAGCAAACTCATTGAGACAACTCAGAACATCCGCACATTTTGCATCTCTCATCCGATCAATATTTCACTCCGGATGTGATACTAGTGATGGCGTCACTTCTTTCATAGGTTTATATATCGTTCAGATTATGAGTTAAGATATTTAAAGTTAGAAATATGTCTAATAATGATGAAGTACTGCTTCGCATACATTAGAAATGACTTTTTTTGTCTTATGGTTTACTAATTATATGATTTGATACCATAATTACAAAATATATTAAGCAAAACAAAATTTCTTTTAAAAGCTTTTTATGAGAATAAGTTATAAAGTTTTTAGAGTTGTGAATATTCTTTATTATTATTAATGATAGCAAACTTAGACTACAATGAAAATGATAAATAAAAGATAAATAGACAATAAATTTATAAAATACATAAATATGAATTATGAGATCCAAAAAACATGAAATCCATTTCAAATCATTATTATGAATGGATATCTATTATCATAAGAAAAGGAAAAACATATCTCTGCGATAGAATGATTGCACTTTCAGATTAGCGAAGATATTAATGTAATATTTCATAAAGATATGAGACTTTGTGAAAGCATATGAATGACCCATCATTTACGGAATAGACTATTGATATAGGAATAGTTTAATCAATTAGTTTCAATCAAACAATTTGAATATTAATATAAATCTATCCAAAAAATAAATATATTGGGAATAATTTGCAAAAAGTACATTTCTTGAGCTCTCAAATATATAAATATTACATTTGATAACTAAAACTAATGAAATATTAAATATACAATTAGTGTATGAAAAAAGTCGATTCAGGATAAATCCAGAATCCCGTTCGAGCATAGATAGAAAGAGGATGAGATTGACTGGTTTTGTATATAAAAAAAAGATACTTCTATTGAATGTTTATATGAGATTCATTGAAACAGTTTAGTCCTGGATCGCGTTCGAGCACACTTTTATCAATCGGACTGGGCTATAAAGTGGATTAATCTACTTTTTTTCACTTTAAAAGTGGACTCTCTGATCTATCCTGAATCGCGTTTGAAAGTGGATTAAAAACAGAATTGGACTAAAAAAGTGGAATAACCTACTTTGCTCGAACGGGCCCTTATCGAAAAATAGTCCAAGACTATTGAGTCAATTTTTATAGCCATTGATAAAGTTTGTTTAATTTTCATTGTTAACTTTATTGTTTTTATATGAAGTTCGAGATAAGGTTTTAAAGAAATTTATCTAAATTGTTATTTATATTAAATGTCTTATATGTAGTTTAAATAATTACTGCCAATATATTTATTTAAAGAGTTTCAATATTTAGGAGCTCTAGAAATGCACTTTTTGCAAATTACCGGTACTCTTATATATTGATACTAGTACAGTCGAACCCATTTATAACGAACGGGTCGGTGCAGCAGAAAGTACTCGTTATAACCGGGATTCGTTATAAGTGACTACTTTTTAAAGAAATCTAAGGAACTGGTACATACGATGTAGTTCGTTATAAGCGGGTATTCGTTATATCCGAGTTCGTTATAAACGGGTTCGACTGTATATGAAAATAAACTCTTTAGATGTTTAAGGTTCTTCTCTGAAAATTAAATTATTTTTATTTTCAGCACTTATTTTCAAATGAAACCAAAGTATAGCTACAAATTGAATTTCTGGCAGAGAAGAGGGCAATCATTTGGAACTTTAAAAATTATTTGTGAATCAAATATTGTATTATTGGATTCACAATAGATGTACAATTTTCTATAAAGTTATTGCACTCCTTATAAACTTCGGTGTTATAAACATTATAACCTTATAAACTTTATAAAAATTGTTATATTTGTTGAGATGACCAATTTATTAACAAGCTTAAACATAAATGTAAGTACAATTTACTGTATTTTGGATCATAACTTTCCTCGAAATAAAGATTACTTTCAAAAGGTAATTTTTATCAATCATTTATTAATCTTAAACTATCGTATTTTTTTTGGTTGAAAGTAATGAAATGACCTTTGAAAGAACCTGAATTCACAGTGGTTGAAAAAATCTAAAAAGGCGATTTTAAAGAATTATACATTATATATATATATATAATATATATAAAGAATTATATATATTCCCAATGGATTATCTGCACAAAATTTTTTGAGTAAACTTTAAACTAAAAACCTTTTCAGATATAGACAATTTCAGAGTTGCAAATTCAACCAAATGTTCTAAGAATTAAGTTTTTAAAATCTGATAGCTATGGCTTATGCTGTACTTTATTAAAAATGAATATATTTTTGTTTATTCATAAATCGTATTAAAAATGCAAATCATTAGGCATAAAAACACGAAGTTTAGAAATATTTAATGGCTTTTTTAAATGGCTTAAACTTTTTAAATATAAGATCTACTTTAGAAACTCAAAATATGATAGGCTTAAAACATGTTTCAAAATCTATAAGACATTTAAAGATCAGAACACACACACCATTTGAATACTCTAATACAGATTGTTTTATGATTAGTTTTAAAAAAAATTTCAAATAAGATAAACTTTCATAGAAAATAAGAAAATTTGAAAAACATAATTTAAAATTCTTATCATGGATTTTATTTTCAATACCATCAATATTCGAGAGAATGCAAGAGTTTCCGATTTCAAAGCTTTTTTAATGTCTTTATTCCGAATTGGCTTAAGTTTGCTTAGATTTATAGACCGTAAAATTGATAATTCAACTCTTGCCCAAAGCATAACTGAAACTGACTCTAACTTTATTGTTGAAAATAACTTTATGTTAAGGACAAGTCTAGAATTGATTGATATTTTCATTTAAAGGTGATTTATGGAACTAATTCTCATTTCAAAATGTAGTTTTTGAGATTTTGTATCCGACAAGAAATTAATGATTTATTCCAAAAAATTAATCATCTCAAAAACAATAAAATATTCTAATCGTATGGATTAGTTACTAATTAAAAGACGTTAATATATTAATATATTAATTAAGATTATTAAGGCATGAAAGTTCAGGTAAAATAAAACCCATAATTAGGTAATAATCACCATTTCGGGAACATATTTTGGTAATTAAAAAAGTACCATTTTTAAAGTTTTAATCATTTTCAAACAAAATGGTCTAAAATTTTTGACTAACGATAAGTGACGTAAACTAGGATTTTTGGTCCAGTGACCAACTAATGCTTATAGCAAAGAGTTATTACACATTATATCCCAAAAACCTATCATTAAATTGTCAAAAATTTCTAGGTGGCCTTATGGCACCATGACTCTATATCTAGTTACATGATTGTTTACAATTACATGAAATTGCCTTTACTATAAAATCTAGTAAAATGTGAAATGTTACACTTGATATCAATTTAAAACAAAGTCAATGCAAGTATAATGAAATTGAATAACATTTTAATGCCAATTTCCTAAAGTTTTAAAGATTCTACCTCTAAATCTATTAAGTTTGGGAAATTCCCAATCTTTTGAAATTTATTGTTTATTTTGGAAAATAACTTTCAAATTTGGTAATTTAGGACAACAAATAGACTTTAATTAACTATTTATTATCTAATTAATGCTTAAAAACTATTTTACCATAGTTTGGTAGATTTATAACTTTTGGTAAAATACCTCAACTTTAAGGCTTTAATGATTATACGTGTTATTAAAGTGAATGATTATAGAAATTAAAGAAGAGAGAGAAATATTGTTCGTCATATGCAGTGAAACAATTTGTAATTATCTGAACCATAAATTAATCTCCTTTATGCTAATAAGAAATTAATGCTAATAATAAAAGTACCACAATTAAAGATTTATATATTTAATTGATCTTTTTTATTACGGGTACTTTTGTCTAACCTAAACTTTGTCCGGCTTAACATGTTATAAATCTTTTATTTTATGCAATTTATACTTTTATTAATAATTTAATGAATTGAAAATACAAAATAAGAAGAATTTATATAATATTTCAAATGTTTATCATTACGAAACAGAAGGATAACAAAAAATAAATCCTTTTCATCAATGACTGAAACCTTTTAAATTTCCAAAGAGACTGCAAACGAAAAATAAAATACTATAAGTTATAAAATCAAATCTTTAGAACACTGTCTTTGAGATACTATTTCTTTGATTCACTAATAGAGTTTAAAATGGATGAAAAAGAAGAAATAAAAGCAATAACATCTTTAAAATAGAAAAGAGTTCTTTGTTCTTAACTTTCATTAGTTAAGTAGATATTGTAAAATC
Source organism: Nothrus silvestris (assembly GCA_033995675.1). Lineage (NCBI taxonomy): Eukaryota > Metazoa > Arthropoda > Arachnida > Sarcoptiformes > Nothridae > Nothrus > Nothrus silvestris. Next base: position 12,599 of record JAUJYU010000190.1, read on the forward strand.
TTTATCATTAAAGACTTTTTAAGTTTGTTATGCTTTACATTTAAAACGAAACTAATTAGGTTAGCATTAGAGGGCCTAATAGCTAATAACAAACTACAACTCGTTAATTAAATTTAAATACTTTTATCATTAACTTATTTATATTAAATAAATTATTGTGTTATTTAAAAATCATAATATTTTAGAAAACTTTGAGCATAAAATTCTTTTTAATACAATCCGTAAAATCCATTATTTTTGGGCTGAAAGTATGAATGCCATTGCGCAATACAATGACACAACATATATGAGAAGATGAAATATCTTATCTTTTATTTCGCTCACTGAGAAGATCAATAATAAGGATCAGATGCGTGCAACTCAAAGATTATAGTGATTCAGATTATCACTAGAATAGTATTAAAAGAACTAAATGACACTTTGAAGCTAAAACTTGGTGTCAGAAGTTATCCTTTTATATCAAGTTTAAGGGTTTCATTTTGCAAACATCAAACATCGTGAGTATTAGAGAAGTGTTCAACAAACATGAGAGTACATATACTTAATGTTTTGATAAGTAGTTACAAACTTAATCACATATTATAGTATCTTAACTAACATTACAGGATATCTGTTCCATCTCAGGGTTTGCCGCGCGGTGGCTGTTCTACTTTTAGAGTCAAATCATTTCGATGCAAGCGATGGTGTGAGTACTGATCATGCTCTTCATGCTCTTCATGCTCTTCATGCTATAGCACATCAAACACCATAGTATGAATCATTCCAATTGAAAACTAAGCTATACTTATTCTTCAGCTCTTGTGTACTTTTAGTCAAAAGCATGTTTCAATGCCCAAGACTTTAAGTTTTCAAACTTTCTATACATGTGGTGTCAGAAAAGTTTGTAACTTATAATATTTGTTCAAAATGTTTGATTTATATTATAAGTGATTGGAATAGAAACTCAAATTAAGCCATTTCTTGGCAAAAAATTATACGAACGTAATATTACATATCTGGAAAAGTTTATTCAATTAATAAGAACAATGAGTGTTAATAACTGCATCTCTACCAAAAATGGATCAGACAATGGAAGTTATAGTTGTGGTACAAATGGTACAAACATAGGAACCTCTACTCCTGTTGTGACTCCAGAACCCAAGTCTGCGAGCATTCCTTCAGGATCGAGATCTGAGATTCATTATCCCGGAGTACAAAACCCTTCGAGAATATATGACTCCAAAAAGAATAGAAAAATAATAAGAATAATGACAGTAATGGCCTATGTGTTTGCAGTTAGTTTGGCCGCAATTGTACTTTCTCTTTATTATGTATTCCTTTGGGATCCGAATATGCAAATACATAATAATACAGCTCTAAGTCCAAGAACAAGTCCGAGTCCGAGTACGGAAGGCAAGAATATAAGTCTCGTCTCAGAAATGACAAATTTAGGAGACACTGATATAAACAGAGAACAAAATCATATTCGCAAAATGAAACAGCATTTGGTTTCATCCGCTCAATTCTCTACTCTAATATCGAACATCACTGAGCCTACAATCAGTACAATCTCATCTCCAGCGACTACAACCAGAACAAATGTGAAAACTGCAAATTATTCTGCTAGTGTTGCTCTATCTTCTGTATTATCTTCTGTTGATCGCAAACGTGACAACCTCTTCAAATTTGTGTCAAAAACTAATAGTACTAATGCTTCTTCAGCTGTGGAAACAGATAAAAGTTTCAGAAACAGAATACCAAATATTACAACAAATTAGCAGCGAATGTAACAGAACTATCAAATCGAATTGATCTGAAAGAACAATTTATAACTATTAATAATGTTAATACCAGTAATACTAAAAATTAAACATACAATGGTTGTATAGATGTTCAATAAGTTGGTATGACTTATATTTATGGTAAGTCAATAATGCCCTCAAAACACATTTAATCGGTTATTAAGGCAAATGTCTATATGTGTTAAGGCTTGTGTTTATCTGTTAGTCTCCAAAGATTTATGTTTTGTGCAATAGTAGTAATTATAAAAATTGGATACTTGGATACAACAAAACAGAGATTGTATTTCATTGCTTGTCATCTTACTAACAATGATGGTTTTCGTCCAATAATGTAATCACGTGAAGAACTTTAGTTACTTTACAGTAAATAATAAAAAACGAACCGCAGTTTGCTTTTGACAGCACTAATAGCTTTTAGCTTAAAGAGAGATAATATCAGTTAAAGTCGAATTTGATTACATTTACTAACTTTATAATAAGAATTAAATGTAAGCCTAAGCTTTGATTATTATTCAGTTTGGCGTTAATTGCTTTTATTCTCCTTTATTAAAGTGAAACTAGTATTTAGTGTGAAAATAATGTCAGAAAAGAGTCCATTGTTTGTAGTGTCGAACTCAGCGATTTTCTCATTCAGACTTTAAGACTCGTATAAATCGATTCACTTTTTTACTCTTCTTTTTTAGTCCATGAAATCCTTTTTGAAGAAAGAAATTAATTTAACTGTTATATTATGAAAATCTTAGAGTTTCACAATCTTAAAAGCTTTTGTGAATCAAAGCTCCACTTTATTAATTTAAATAAATACAATACTGTATATACGAGAGAATCGTATATAAATGATAAAGTATTTATATATTTCATATTTATTCCTTTCAACATTTCATTCAATATTATATATTCTGCATCTCTTTCTCAAATCTAATTAATTTCACAATAAAAACAGCAGACATCGAGACAATTGAATTAAGTAAATTTAATAATTTAGATAATGAGATAGATTTATAGAAGTGTTGGAAAAATAAATTTGAAAATTCCTTTATGTAAATTTACAACTTTTTACAAATAAAAATGCATCACAAATTTACCTTTGAATTTTAAGGATAATTTTAAAAATTTAAAAGCACGTTTTATACTATTGTACAGTATTAGCCTATCGGGTACATCATTTTTTAGGTACTCACTTTGTGTTTATGTTTATCTGTATGTTTAGGTGATTCGAAAGATATACTTTTTTAACATCAACTATTAGGTTAAAGTACAAAATGTTTCATAAGTGCGATACTTTCAACACAATAGTAAGTGTGAAAAGATACTTTTATTATAAGTGAAAATATGCTTTCATTAAGTCTTATTACACTTACTATTGAGTTGAAAGTATCACTTTTATGAAACCATCTGTAAGTCAGTGTACGTGAAAAGGCTTTTAAAATATTAAAAGTTATTGAAAGTTAAGCTTTTATATTATTATAAATACATGCTTACTCAATACTCTACTTGTACTTGTCTTATGTATAACCCGCACCCTCGATATACAGAGAGAAAAAACTTTTAAATATGTATAACATTCACATTAAGCTCAATTAAGTGTCTCAATTATATCCGAATAAATATCTTAATTAAAAATTTTATGATAAATTCTATAACTCATCTCATATATAACTTGCAATTCCTAATTTTTTTAAAATCACATTTCCACGGGTTATCTATAGAGTACGTAAAATCGGGTGTATTTTTATTTATAAAAAATTGTAGTTGCTGTACCTGTATTACTCTACTTAAGTAAATAGAATTATACAGTATTATTATATCGACACTAGTATTAGTATTATAAATTATTTATAATCTTTGCAAGTGTTGTTTTTACTTCATTATTC
>JAUJYU010000191.1:0-16218 GCA_033995675.1 Nothrus silvestris
TAATAATAAAAGCTATGCTCTTATGATAACTCTTAAGGACCTTGAAATTGAGTCCCACTGAGAGTGTCATAAACTTTGAAAAGATTATTGATATGTAAACTAAAGATAAGTTTTGTTTGACAAAGAATTGGTTCAAACTTAATGTTGTTCTGAGAGAAATATTGTTATTCCAAATGAAATACAATCAAAGATTTGATATTTAGAAGAATCAGAATATTTGTGGTTCAAATACGGAATTCAAACTTTATTACATTTGAAAAAGTTTTTTCAATTTTTAAGCGAATTCAGCGAATCAGAAGTGAATAATTTGAGAAGCGATGAGTTTCTTTCACCATATTTTGAATCCAATAACAGTCCAAGATATGGCTCGTTCTTGGATTAAAGAAGACTTACCGAGGTTTCAATTATTGTTGATTTAGTGAATTATTGCTAAAAGTATTAATTTTGAAATCAGTTTTGATTTGCAAGGAATAGTTGCCGGCGATGTTGAGATGGCGGCCAAAATATTTTGCAAAAGTAATGGCGTTTTGGCAGGAATTCCTTTCGCAAACGCAATCTTTAATGAGTTGAACTGTTCCCCCAATTGGTTCTTCAAAGAGGGCGAATGGTTAGAGCCATTGCCCATTTGCGAAGTGGCTTATGTCGGAGGGAAAGCTCATAATGTATTACTCGCTGAACGAGTAGTGCTTAATGTAATTTCCAGATGTTCTGGTGTTGCGACACAAGCGAGGAATGTAAAGCTTAAATTAGACGAAATGGGTTGGCAGGGGTTCATAGCGGGCACCAGAAAGACCACACCTGGCTTTCGAATGGTTGAAAAGTATGGACTACTTATTGGTGGCGTAACAACACATCGTTATGATCTTTCAAACATGATTATGCTTAAGGACAACCACATTTCAATTAGTGGTTCAGTTCGTAAAGCTATAGCTCAGGTGAGATCTGCGGCGGGTTTTTCTAATAAAATAGAAGTCGAGTGCAGGGACTTTGACGAAGCTCGAGAAGCAGCTCATTCTGGCGCAGATATCATTATGTTAGACAATTTCAAAATTCAAGCATTAGAGTCTACTTCCAAATGGCTTAAAACCAATTTTCCTTCCATTTTGATCGAAGCCAGTGGTGGTATAACTGAAGACAATGTGGTCTTATATGCAAAGCCCACTATTGATATAATATCGTTGAGTTCTCTCGTTCAGGGATACCAAACGGTTGACTATTCCATGAAAGTTCTCACTTCTCAAAATTGATTCTCACCTTTTAATTATGTTATACTGTATTGTATTGTATATGAAATGATAAATCTTTAAATCAAAATAAGACATAATTTCAGTGTAAAATCACTTCAATTAAAATATTTAATTATATTTAAAAATAATAAAATATTAGAATGATTTAGAAAAACTCAAATTTAATTACTTCAACTATTTTGGATATTTTAGAATTTAATTAAATTCTTTACAATTGAATGAATAATATTTTGATTTTAACGAATTTACAAAATCGACTAATATTTTGAACCAATTTTCATAAGGGATCAAAAAAACATAGCTCACAAATTTTCAAACTATTATAAACTTTTTATGGAAATTTTTGAATTTATCATTAAATAACAGTTTATTTTCATTATTCGGTAATTTGTTAAAATTAAACTTTAATTAATTGTTTTATAATCTAAATTACCTTTTGTTTAAAATTTCTATCTCAACACATATGTTATACGCCTATAAAAAGAAATTCAATTTAGGCAATGAATGCATGCTATGCTGTCTATGTATATCATTGGAAAAATCCTTACCAGGATTTGGATTGAAAGTGGCGGTTAATGCGTTCGGATGTGCCGCTGCGTTCGTTAGCAATTGTACCGGCAATAGTGCGGGCGGAGGTCCGCCGTGATGGTTGCCAGGGGTGGAACTATGACTTAAAGCATGCGGATGTATGGCTCCTCCGTGTCCTGACGTGTGGTGACCGCCGCCAACACCAACCGCTTGACTCGAAGGAATCAAAACTAATTGCTGATGATATTGCGCGCCAGCATTCGAATGACCGATACCTCCTTGAGGGTTATGGGGGGACGTGGCGTATACTAGTTGTTGTTGTGGTGTCGGAGTTGGCGGTTGGTTAGGCTGATGATGGACTGGTGAGGGCGCGGGTCCGCCGTGGAGGGGTGTGGTCGGCGTATTCGATTGCGGGGTAGTGGGCGCCGAATGACCGCTATTGTTGGACGCGTGGTGGTGCGCCTGCGACACTATTTGTTGTAATTGTACAGTCCCTGTAGCTATCAATTCAGTTAGCATTAATTCTTAATAATATATGTATTAAATATAATAATTGTTTAATATATGTATTAAATCAAATCACGAATCGTGCGATTGACTCACTATAGAGATGTTGTAGTTGTGAGGGGTCGTACTGAACTGCGTGTTGCATCGCAGCCATTCCCATGGCTGTCGCCTGTGGTGGCAATACATTCATTCTTGGATGAAACCCGGGATACATGTGTTGATAAATAGCCTGAGGCGGGCCCTGAGGCGTAACCATACCTGAGGGCTGCTGTTGATAACTAACTGGTATCTGTTGTGGAGCTGCAATCGGAGCCGTTGCTAAGACGGGATGACCCGTGACATTAGCGGCCGCCACGTGTGCCGACGGCTGAGAAAAGTCATGTCTGACAGTATGGTTAGTGTACTGTTGCGGACCTTTAGTTCTATAATTCCTCTGTTGATTGGCATTCGATTGCGCAAAGGTTTGCGTCATTGTCGCCACGTTTGGTATCAAATATTGATTGGGTCCGATCGGAAGCGTCAGTCCCGGCGGTAATACATTATATTGTGGTAACTGCACTACAGGGTTCGAAAATCGTGGTTGTTGTTGATGTGGTTGTTGCTGATGGTGATGGTGTTGAGGTTGATGTGCCAGTTGTGGTGTCATCTGTACTGAGGAGACAGTCGAGGATGGCGTTGACGCCACTGATGGAGGCGTAGACGATGTATTAACTGGTGCTAAGGGTGAACGGGGAGTAAACACCTTTGCATTGGGATTGAGGGTCGACTTTTTGGCGCCTTCGCCCTCAGCAGCGATTGTATTTGAGAGAGGACTCACACATTCTATTGTCGTTTCACCTAATTCTTTATCATTGGTATCATTATTAAGAGTTTCTGACTTGTCTTTCACTGGTGTTGATTCCACTGGGGATTTATTTTTAGCACTAATGTTACTGTTTTTAACGTGTGGTTCACTTTTAATGTTCACATTTTCTTTAGAATTGTCCGCATTTGAAGCATTTGAAGGCAACTTAAAGTCATTACTAAACTTTTTCAAATCTGCCGCCACTTCCTCTTTCCTTTTACTACTTCCTAAACCTCTTCTATTTTCACTGATATTTCTTTGTGGTAACGGATGTTGATTTGGAGGAACACTTCCAGCACTTGCAACACTTGCATGTGTTGTGTGGGGCGCGTTCGGCGTGTGCGGAGGCGTCTCTTCGGAGTCAGCTTTTGAATACAATTGATTGCTATAATTGGAGGCAACGACGCCCGCATACTGTGCTTTTCCCTCTGAAAGCTCTTCCCTATAAGATTGTTGTGAATTGGATTTGTTTTGCGATTGATATGAAGGAGTCGTCGGAGTCGTCGGCGAATTAAGTGATGAACTATTTGCGAATTGCTGTTTACTATACGATGAGTTCTTATTTGATGAATGGAATGGCGGAGAAGACGCGGTTAGAGTCGCGTTCGAAGAGTTTTTGCTACTGCGAGAACCTGAAGATCCGCCACTGTTTGCATTATAATTGCCACTACTTTGAGCGTTAGCGGGCTTTCGACGGTTCGTATGTCTGTTATGTTGGAAATTGTCATTCGGTCGGACGACAGCGCTATAGCGTTCTTCGTCGTCCGCATCTTCTTTAGCATAGCGTTCGGTCCGCATAGCGTCGCCTTCTATTTCATGTGCGATCTTCTCCGCCTGCGCTTGTCTTTGTTCATAGTCTTCGCCCTCGCCTTTCACTAATGGCATACTTTAGTCAACAATTAAACGCATTAATAATTCATTTCATATAACACAACAATTTAGTAATCATTAATATAAAGCGTTTCTCACGTATAGTCCTTAAGACTTGAATCAAAAGTTGACCGAACTTTGAATCGTTCCTCATTTATCTTAAACATGTCGTCAGGACTCCAACCGTTTTGAGCATTAGTCCCGTTGTGGTCTTCCAGTTCTTCGAAATGAGAGGTCTCTTCCGACTCGACTTGTTCTGCTTCCCATGGAATCAGTTCTTTGTCGCGAACGACTTGTCGGCCGTCGAATCGACTGATCTCTGTGTCGGTCATCATATGTGCTTCAGGTTTGACATAAGATATTGATTAATAAGTAGTAATTATATGACAATTGTATGACAATTATATAATATAATGATATGCAGTCATACTCTTAGAGGTGGCGTAATCTAAGTCCACATTAATGGCGTTCAGTTTGACGACATCAACAAATTTAAATATAAGTGTTTGCGAGACTTTGTTGTTCGCCTGCAAACTCGCCAATAGGTTTGCAATATTGGATCCAACGATTGGAATGACATTTGGCTCCACTTTTGTCACGTAATCGATGACTAATTCAAACTATAATCAAAAGCGAAACGAAAGCGAAACCATTGAGTGTTTTAATAGTTGGAAATAACATAAAATATTGCAAATAGAGTGAGTCGTACGTCGGGGGAGAACGTCCTGAGAATGCCCTCGTATTTGGTGCCGTCCTTCACCTCCACCTGAACCAGACATCCGACTAAAGACGTCGTCGCATGCATTATACGGCCGTTCGAATAAACCCCTTCAGCACTTGTCTTCTCGTTCTTAGGGTTTTGTCGTAATTGCGATCGACTGTCAATCAATTCAATCCTTTAATTATATGTCAAATAATATCAATACTAATATCAATACAAATACCTATTGTTTTGGACATTAGTGTGAGTTGTCATCGATGAACGATTTCGGTTACGTTTAGTATTCGACGAATTCATTATATTTTATTTTCAATATATATTATATTATTTTATATTTATTTAATATATATTTTGTCGACAATATTCAAATATATCAATATTTTAAAAGTATTGATATTGAGTTAATTCTGCAGTTTATATAACTTATCATTAAATTAAAATTCAAGTATTGATATCGATATTAATATTAAGTTTATATTAATATTTGATAGTTATTTAGGTTTCAAATTGAGAATGAGTTCAATATTAATGGATTCGTTCAAATCAAATATTAATCTTAGTTCAGATTTGAATAAATTTTTCAAAAATCTCTTTTGATTAGACATAAAACTGATCTCAATATCAATTCAATTAATAGAAGACTTTATGACTATTGAAAATCTAATGTCCAATAATTGTAATGAATTTAATTACTTAACGAACTATATGTTGAATTCGTTGCCAAATTATTAACTGATTTGTTATTAAATTGAGTTAATTAGCGATTCAATCGTTAAATATATGCTTAACTAATATTAATATTATTATTATTATTATTCAAGTGAAGCACTATTTCAGGGCCGGAATAATAATATGGCGTTTTTGGTCAATCGCTCACTTTTTCTCTATATTTAATGCGATACAAAAAATAGTTCATTTAGTTTTTCTATTATTTCATTCAATCACTTATTAATACATTTTTTTGAAATTAATTCAAAATCAAATTTTATTAACATTTTATTGATATTAATTTAATATATTCACTAAAAATTAATATTTAATATAAGATCTTTATATTAATATCAGTACTGGTTGTGTGAAAAGTATATAGTATTGAATGCTTCGGTTTTTATTAATAAGTGTAGTCATACACTTGTGTTGTGCCGAATGCAAATACGCAGTACCGCGAATGAGTACAATCTTTAACTTATAAAAATGCACATTAAAGTAACCATTTTATACATTTTATACAACATTTTTTAAATAAAAGTTCAAAAATATGATAATACTTACGAATACTATTGTTTTTAAAGAGAGTTTATATATATAGTTATTTTTGAGATATTCAAAATTTGTATATAATTTGTATTAGAAAGTTTACTAAGTTTAGTTTATTACATACTTTTTTCAACTACCGCAGTTTTATTTGTTATAAGTTGTACAGTAACTTGTGTAATATTTTTCAACTTCACTTTCTAATCTGCTTTGCAACTGCACTCATGAGAGATGAGAAAAACATTGATCAATTTTTGCCCCAATACTTTGGGACCTTTGACCGCAAACAAAAATAATATTTCTACTCTCGGCCGAGGGAAGGGGGGGGGTGATGAAAAAAACAATAGCGTCACCTATAGGAAGGGGAGTCCACGAAAATGTTAGTTCAACGTAAGGCATCTGCACTTATGTAAAGCAAAAATGTATATACTATGACCACTTGATGTAACGCTGCTTTTAACGCAAAACTATATTTTATAACTTAAATTATAATCTATAAAATTATAAAAACTTTAACATAGTTCGCTCATTTAATTTTCTAATTACTCTTGTTGCTTTATAAATTTTTTTTATAAACATACTATTTATCAATGACTTGAATTTTGTAGAATAAGTTAACTAATAATGAATTTAGGTTAGTCTTACTTAATGAATAGTTTTAAATGATTTCTATTTGTTTTAGGGAAAAACTATGGATTCATCACTTATAGAAATCTCTTCGACTGTATTACCGGTAATACTTTTAGAGAGTAATGGAATGGTATGAATTGACTATTTAGTGAGATACTGGCTCAGCCCTATTCAAGCCACACTGAGTCTTTCACATTACATGTAGGGTTTATTGACCTCATTTATCTATTAGACATATTTTTTATTTGCGCACAAATATATTCTCAGTTTTAATATATGACTCAAATAAGTGTAAAAATAGAAATACATTAATATTACTAATTAAATAATGAGTTTAACTATAAGTTAGACATTGATGTAATTTGATGTGATTTTGTATATTATATTTGACTTGTATGTTATACCATAGAATAGTATGAATTTTCTCAAATAGCTATTATGTCATTCTTAAAAAGCACTGCATTTGAGAGTTCATTAGAGTTAAGACACTATAACCAGTCTATGATGAACAGTGGCGGATACTATTATTTAGTAATAGCATTTTCATAGGCTTTCAGTAATAACGTAATTATATTTCTAAAAGCATTGCATTAGATATCGCTTTAAACCAAAAAATCATTGCATTAGATATGGCTTTAAACCAAAAAATCTTGCATTAGATATCGCTTTAAACCAAAAAATCATTGCATTAGATATCGCTTTAAACCTATTAATATTAAAACTATTCATTCATTCATTTATTCAAATAATTAGTAAACTTAATCATTTGATTGGACACAAAAAGTTCATTATTCACAACACTTTATTAGACGTAATTTATTGGAAGATTTTATTCATTTTTAAGATGATATGTTTATCTATAATACTATGACTATAATTACATCTGAACTACATGTGACTCAATTGCTCTTATATTTGGTTTAAAGACATTTCAACTATGTTTGAAAGGAATGCGAATATTTTATTTCTTTTTAATTCAAACTCTGACTTATTTAAAGATTTATTGCTTCAGGAAATTAATTAGATTTTAATGTCTTTCTAGTTATGAGAATATAATAAATGACGTTATTCTATACCAAACTTGTATTTTATTACAATTTTGTCTAATAATTAATTTTATTAACAAAAATATTTAACTAATAGAAAATCTGTAAACTTTTTAAAAAATTCCTAACTATACAACTATTGATAACTAAAATATAAGTTATATAACTATTTGATAATACCTTGAAATGAATTTTCACTAAATTTTCATAAGATTTTATGTGGAAATAATGTTTATCTTTTAATCACTGCTATCGTGTCTTAATTTAACTTTGATTACACTTCTTATAGCTATAAATCCAATAGTGATTTGAATGACTAAAAATGTTAACATAATTACATCAATAAGTCTTTCAAAGGGCGAAATCATTAGATGAGTGTCTATTTGTCGAAATACATGTATAGGAAATTGGATGAGAACTGATAAGAGCCAAAACGCCAACAGTTCTCGAATCTGTAGAATAAGTCCAGAATAAGAAGAATAAGAAGTTATAGAAAACATTAGTTTCTAAAAGTTTTAGAAAGTTTTAGAAAAAAAGTTTTAGAAAGCATTAATAGATAAAAAACAACTTTTTCTAATAGATTTCCGAAATATCCTAAATAAAGTCGCGGTATTTCAACCACTAATAGTATTAATAGCGAAGAGATGGCCAAAAATTGATATATTTGTGAAAGACGTTCCATCTGTTAGATAATGAAATGTTAAAAATATGATAAGTTATTGTATTCATAAGTGTAAGAATAGTGTACATCATATATCATATAAAAGTGCGACACTTTTCATGATTTACTTTTTGGTTGAGAGAACAGAACTGAGACAATAGCCAACAGGGCGTGAAGTATGCGTTGAAGTATAGACTCATTTGCAGCGGAAGATTCACTATTAGTTCATTACCTGAAATGAGAATATTTTCAAGTTATTTAAAAACAATATTAAATATTAGTTTTAAACTTTTCTAAGCTTTTTATTAAGTAATGCTATATTAATACGATTTTTACTTTTTATCGTGAGATCAATCAAATTGGTTTCATATTCATGATTCTCATGTTTTACTCTTGGATTCATTATCACAAATATTATATGTTATGAATGAATTGATAAAAATAATTATTATCAATGCTATTAATCAATTCAAATCAATTAGATATCATTTATCATATAAGTTGAACACTCTCTAGATTTTGCAATTCTTAAACATCTGAAAAGTTTGTTTATATTTAGTTCAATAAAGTGTTGCCTACGAGACAACGAAGACAACGGTCCGACGCATTCACATTCACAATCAATCAATTCATCGAACAATGTGAACAATGTGAACAATGTGAACAATGTTTGATCGTTAAAAACTTAAAAGTTCTCTTAAACATTTTATTATTTCAATTTTTTAAAAAATAATTTAATTTACAATAAGTTATGTGACTTTTAATTGATTGCAGTATATTTGTAACAAAATTGTAACAATTATGTTAGTCATTGAAAAAGATTCTTTATTGAAATCATTCACTTATTTATATGATTGAAAAATCCATGAAAAATGATTGCTTTAAATACTATTGAAAATGTGGCGATTGAGTAATCCTTAAATTTGTTCCTCAACCGAGTTGTTGTATACCAGTTGTACGATAGAGTCGAGCGTAATTGCTTGAATTGATTTAGAAACCTGTTAGGAGTTTTAAATATCAAATTCACAGCTTCAACAATGCTTTAAATATTAATTATGCTAAATATCGCTATTATATACGCACGTAAATGAACCTAAATTCTTATAGACAATCTTCATATCTTCGCTTACTTTATGTACTGTATTCTAAATAAAAGACAACTTCAAAAGCAAAAATTCACAATTTTCTTTAGATAAGATTATCTTAAGATAATTTTCTTAACTCGCTGGTTGTGCAGAAGATTTTAAGATATTTATTGCATTTTAAAATAAAACTATTAAGTCAAGTAAAATTATATTTTAGTATAAAATACGAAAATTATTTCAATTTTTCTGATTAACTAATTTCAAATTAAAATAAATTACATAAAAATGTAATCAATTGTAATAAAATATATGAATATTAATATTTTGAATCGTGTCTAAATTTTATTTTTACTAAAATTCATTACAGTATATGCACATCAAATATTCTTAATGTATGCACAAAATGAAGCACAAATGTTAACAGAATTTGATGCTTAAGATTTAAATTTCAATTTAAAATAGTCGACATCATTAAGTTTTAATGAAAAACTACATTTTTATTCTGAAGTATTCAAATTGGAAATGTCACTAAAGTCTTGTATCACTTCCAATCACTTTCCAACCAATCTTTAACTTTCAATATTGAATAATTGGATTAACACAAAGAGTCTTGAAATATACGCAAAGACGACAAAGTTGACAAACGTGCAAAAGTATGCAAATACTGCATACAAAATCCGCTTTACAACAATTAATTACTAATATTTGTAATAACACCAAACTTACTGATAAAATGCTCTCAAATTTAAAATCTAACCAACATTTTTGTAAATTAGATATGAAGCTCGAGCGTGGCTTCATTTTTCTCGAGCATTAGTAGTAAAGTAAAAGATGAAAATTTGCTGATAATGAAAGTAATGGTGAGAATTGCCATCGCTGGTTATCTTTATGCGAACTTAGATGAAAACTATAGGTTTAGCAGTGCTTTCGGTTATAATTGAATGCTTTGCATAATAAAAATCATTTGATAATAAATGTGATTCAGAAGAAAATTATGAAGAAATTTTATTCAGTCATTTTTTGTTCAAAAGTATAATTAAAATAACTTATTTCCCGCAATAATAAGATTTTTAGTTATTCTAATCTATGTTTAAATTTAGAAATTTTGATTCAAAGTTAGCTTTAATATTACAAAACAATTCAATATTAATATATAATTGAAATGATTTCTATATCCGAATAAAACGAAAGTTGAATTTCTATGAAATGCTGATATAATTAGGATCTGATGTAATGCGTTAATCAATTATAAACTCATTACAGATGATCTCTCCAGTTATATTGGTTTGAATGGAGACGTCAGTCATGCTTTTGCTATTTGGATCACTATTTGGTTCACTATTTGGTTCATCAAAATGTTTGCATTCATTAATGTCCAAACTTTTAAACGTTTGAATGAAGTCTTGAAAAAGTGACGACACTTTGATTGGCATTTTATTGAATTGGGATTCAACTCAACCAAACGGTAATTCATATTCAAATCCCACTAAAATAGGAAACAAAATAATCATTCAATCATTTGGAGAGCATTAATATTCCTAAAGCATTATTAATATTCATATAACTTATGATACGATATTTCAATGAAAGCAATCACTGACTTCTTTGTATTTGAAAATCTGATCGCATTGCAAGTCATTGAGCGCCACTTCAAAGCATTGGTTCAATTTATCAAAAATTTGCTTATTTCAAGACTCAAGTGATTCATACAATTGATCCACAAATGCATTATTTGTGTTCAAGTCATTCAAATGACAGCACTTGTTATCAATGGGTTTTTCGAAAGCAGAATCTCTTTTAACAATTGAATCACCAAATGATTGATTGAATTCATTAATGATCTGTTCATTTGGTCTATACTTGTGGTCGAATGTCTTTTCAGCTAAAGTTGTCTTTAGTTTGAAAATGCGTTCATTTATGTCATAATAATAGCAATACTTGTTTTCATCGCTTTTATCAATGCTTTCCATTTCATTATTAGAAATATAGATCTCTTCTTCTGATTCATAGATATCATCGTTATATGTCTTCGAAGACATCTCTTTATTACAAAAGAATGACAAATAAATGACAGATTCAGTGATTTAATTGTTTGCTTTTCGGTTAAAGCAAAACAAATCAAAGATATGAATGATTTTGAAAATTACAGTAAACTTAAAAAAATAGTTATTTTTTAGACAAAACTTTTCATTTGTTTTATAAGTTTTGGGCAAAAATTGGGGAAAAACGTAATTAATGTTTAAGTAAAGTCACGTGTAATCAAGTTTTGAAATTACAATTAAATGCTGGATATTGTTCACAGATTGTGATTAAATTACAGCATTAGTAAATTGAATTGAATTTATTGTGGATATCATATATTGATAATAAGGATGTCTTCAATCAGAAGACCCGAACACAGAGCGCCTCCAGAAATAGTAATATTACTTAAGTTTTCACTAATAAAATAGTTTATGAATTGTTTGCATTTCTATCAATATTTAGACTTAAATTTAGATTTAAATGTATTTATTATTTAAACAGTTTTATAATGAAGACGAAGCCATCAAATATACGTCAAAGTAAGCCATGATTTGGAAAGTTTTGAATAAATAGATTGACTTATTATGTAATTAATTAAACATTTAGTTCTCGAATGATTGAAATTCAAAGCCAAATGACTGAAAGAGCCATCGAATTGCTTGCATTACCCGATGATTCGTCACGTCTTATATTGGATTTGGGGTCAAATATTTCACTAAATTATAATTTAATTCAAATAATATCTCACTATTAATAGACTTTTGTATATTCAAAGTCCTCATAATATACTGTCCTTATAGTCAAGTCATTAAACTTTAGGCTTATATTAAACTTTGATTGAAATAACTTTTAAATTGAAGTTAACTTTAGTTAATTTTATTAAAATTGAATGACTAGATGCGGATCAGGTCTAAGCGGACAAGTATTAGAAGAATGGGATCACTATTGGGTCGGCATTGATATAAGTGAAGCAATGCTTAACGTTTGCCAAACGCGTCAAAGCCAAGCGGGAGACGTCTTATTGGCTGATTTGGGACACGGCCTGCCCTTCAGAGCGGGTGCTTTTGACGGCGCCGTCAGTATATCAGCGCTTCAATGGCTCTGCAATGCAGACAAATCAACTCATAGACCGCCAAAAAGACTCTACACATTCTTCTCAATGCTTTATTCATGTCTAAGCCGTGGCAGTCGAGCCGTCTTCCAGTTCTATCCAGAAAATGGATCTCAAGTAGAGCTCATTACACAACAAGCTATGAAAGCAGGCTTTACGGGAGGTCTTGTTGTCGACTTTCCCAACAGTACTAAAGCCAAGAAAATGTTTTTAGTGTTATTCACGGGCGGAACTAATAATCAATTACCACAAGCGTTAGGAGAAGACAATAGTGAAACCGTTTCTTATAATAATAGAAGAGATTCGGTTAGAAATATTAGAGGAAAAGCACCGAAAAAGTCACGGAATTGGATCCTCGACAAGAAGGAGAGGCGAAGACGTCAAGGAAAAGAAGTGAGAGAAGACACCAAATACACGGGCAGGAAGAGAAGCGGCAGGTTTTGATTGGTGGACGCGATAGAATATACATGTTTTATGATATTTAACTCTTTACTTATTTACTATGATATTAAAAGTGCGTTACAGGTTATAATTTAATGTAAATAAAGACAATTAGAATATCAATAGAAGCTTTCACTTCAATACAGTTTAGAAATAAGTAAACAGAAATCTGGTATTTAAAAAATAAAGTAATTGATATTTTCTGACAGCAATTCGTTAATTTGAATCAATAACAATTAAAGGTCTTCGTCGTCGTCGTCGGGTAAGGAAGTGTTCTGCGCTTGAATCATATCTTCCTCCAACTTCTTCTGCCATTCCGGGTCCATCTGCACCTCTGGCGGCGCCAGCGCTGGCATCGCCACGAACTCCAGATTGGGGTCTCCGATCAGTTTGCGCGCCAACCAAAGGAACGGCTTCTCGAAGTTGTAATTGCTCTTTGCGCTTATGTCGTAGTACTGTATATACAATCACATCAATTACACAATTCATTCTAACCAAACATTAAATATAATAAACTATAGTTCATAGCTTTCTATAATTGCCAATTATAACAAAGTCTCAGTTTAGAGGGACAAACAATCACTTATTATTCATTAATTATAAGACTTGAGATTTTCATCAGAGACTACATCTATTGAATTGAATATCAATTCAATATCTATTGAAAATCAAGTGAATGGCATTCAAAACGAGTAATACCTGTAAATTTTTCTTTCGATGAAATACAATAGACTTTGCTTTGACTTTTCTATCTTTAATATCAACTTTGTTTCCACAAAGAACTATAGGTATGTTTTCACAGACACGGACCAGATCTCTGTGCCAATTGGGGACGTTCTTGTAAGTGACCCGAGAGGTCACGTCAAACATTATTATAGCGCATTGACCTGTCATTCAAATATATGAATCAAATTTCAAACTCAACAATGTCAACAATGTTGCAATTGATGCAAACCTTGAATATAATACCCGTCCCGCAAACCGCCGAACTTCTCCTGACCCGCAGTGTCCCAAACGTTGAACCGAATCGGACCGCGATTTGTGTGAAAAACTAATGGATGCACTTCTACTCCAAGTGTGGCTACGATTGCAGTCAATGATTGAATTAGTTATTAAATGACAAACTCTTTATGCGCAGAATGGAGTCTATACTGACCGACATATTTCTTTTCGAACTCTCCGGTCAAATGTCTCTTAACGAAAGTGGTTTTGCCGGTCCCGCCGTCGCCCACCAGAACGCACTGCAGACAACAGTTAACACAACATTAGTATTATTAGTATTATTCATATTAATAATCAACAAATCAATACTTTGAAAGTAGGCATTCCGTCGCCTTCTGTCAGTCCTTGTGTTTGCATTGTTTGGCTATAATTGAGATAATTATTCATTATTATCAATAAATCAATACTTAAGAGAAAATAATTTTTAAGTCATTCACATTTCAATCATATCTCTATTATCGATAACATTAACTCTAATATTAATATTAATTCAAATAACAGTCCTATCAATGAATTGATTCGCAATTATCGCAATCATTAAAACTCATTTGCAATCAATTAATGATAACTAAAAACAATTATTCAAATAAAATGTAATTTGAATTAATGTTAAATAAATAAAAAAAAGACTTTTATTTTACGTAATATTAATATAAATGACGTATTTTTGATATTGATATTAATATTACAGTTATTTATACTAAAATCGAACAAATAATGAAATACTATTTCTTTAATTAATTGATTGACAGAAAAGAGATTATAATATGAGACAAACAAACCTTTCTATTAATATGGAATTGAAATACAATTAAATTAATTGAATCAATGAATTGGTAATAATGGGAGAAATGCCGGCAATAAATATTTCCCTCTTTTTATAGAATACACGCTTTTGTTCGAAAATATCAAAATTGAGTGAATGGCGGACTCGAGTCCTGCAAACCATCATTTGCCTGGCGTTCAGTTTATGGCGCACTCTATCAACAGTTGTTGGCATTTATTTCTATAATAAATATAAATATTACTGTACTTCTCAAACTCGGTGTTTGGGAGCACTCGTGACCCAAGAGTGACCCGAGAGTGCCCCGAAGTCAGGGAGAATAAAATAACAATTAGATACAGTATAATCCCGATTATGGCAACTCGTTTGGGCTGTAAAAATTAGTTGCCATAATCCCAACTGCTATTAAAAGGCAATATTTTATGAATAGGTAATTATTAGTCATAATAAGATAACATTAATAGATTTAAATCATATATTGAGTCATTAATACAATTTTGATATAAATTTATTTGCATTTAATTAAACTAATTAATAAAGACTAACTTAAACTATTGTTAAATTTAATAAAATAGAATTAAACCACTAATAACCATCTTTCAAAAGTGATTGTGTTACAACTGTCATTGCGACAATAACTATTACAATCTAATTTAATTACAATATTTATATAACTTTACAAGTTAGAGGCCAGATAATGTCGTGTTATAGCGTAAGAGGTCATTTAATTCTAACTACTTTTATTGGTTTTACTCAGAAACCACAATAGTTATAAAAAATTCTGATCAATACGATCGAAAGCTCTCAAAAAATTAGTCGACACGTGTATTTTTGTTTTTCCCAAAATTATTTGTTTTAGAGCTGGGGCTGTGACAAATACAAAATTTATAGTTGTTTTTACTTTATATTTAGCTATTAACTTATAATGGGAGTGAGATTATATTCGATTTTTGAAAAAAACAAAAATACACGTGTCGACTAATTTTTTGAGAGCTTTCGATCGTATTAATCAGAATTTTTATATCTATTGTGGTTTATCTAAATAAATCCATTAAAAGTGGTTAGAATTAAATGACCTTACGCTATAACACGACATTATCTGTCTCTAACTGTAAAATTTTTATCAAAATAAAATCATTAATTCAAAAGTTATTCGAGAAAAACGGGCGGAAGAGATATTACTGGATAGACTTTAGGTTCAATCAAACCTTTGTCAATTAGATAAACATAACAGATAATTACAAAAACTAATAAACTTATGTCTATAGTTGGTGTAGTACTTTCAAGTGTTCCACTTATTTTATATAATATTCTTATTTTTTAAACATATTATTGAATGAATATTTCTATAACTGTTGTTTATATTCATAAGAATAAATAATATCTCCAGTTTATGCCTTATATTTGGAATAAGTTTATACTTAAAAGATAAAGAACACGCGCTTTACTAATTGCTATTATTGTT
>JAUJYU010000192.1:0-16213 GCA_033995675.1 Nothrus silvestris
AAAAGACGCCTAGAAATTCATTTATAGAATCTGTTGGACTTTCTTTGACTGACTCAGGAAGCGTACTATAAGTTGTACGCCTTTACAATATTAATTGTATTGAAGTTTAATCTTAGTGTCTGATTGGTTAAAAAAGTTTTTCCTATTTTTATTATTTTGTGACGACCTCTAGCATTTGCACTCTTATAGTAAACCAATAATATATGCAGCGAACGTCTGGTCAAGTTGATAGCCAAAAATGTCCGGTTCGGGCTTTTCGGGGCGTCCTTTAAAAACCGTACTACTTTGATGGGTCGAAGTTTTTCGGCCCGATTCCCACCTCTATTTCACATGAGTTCCAAAGACTGTAAACTTATTAAATGAGAGTTTTTAACAAATAAAGTTATGACTTTTTATAATTTATTTGAAGTCAGATAAAATAGTGTTCACGTAAATGATGTGATACTTAATTCGTAAGCCATTCGGTAATCCTTTCAGTCGAGTAAAAGTTTGTCATTTAAATGACACTCAAATATTCTTAAGAATTTCTTATTATATTTTATTTAAATACTTATCATAATTCTATTAACAATAAAATAATTGACTAATTTAATAGAAATTTAATAATTGTTTTTTATAAATTAGTAATCTATAGATTAATTAATAATCACTTCAAGCCATAGCACTCGAACACATGAAAGCGACGCCTCTTTCATAAAAACTGTAATCATTTTGATTTTCTCCGAGCTCTAAATCGACCGAAAAGAGCAATTCTGCTCGCGTTGAGTTCAGATATACGGGTAGAGTCACCTGCAATCCAATTCATCTAATTAGTATTCAACATACAATTATTATTCCAAATAACAAACCTTTTTATTAGTTTTCTTCGAATCAGTCGTTGAACTGATGGAGAAAAAAATTAATCACTCAATCACATCATTAATTAAACAAAATTTAAATAATTACTGAATCCAACGAAGAGACGTAAGCGGCAAATCAGTGAATATTGTTGAAGTCAGATAGAGCTTGTTGTTCTTGGTTTGCGCTCCTTGTAGTTTAAGACCTGTAACACAATTAACACAATCTTTATATCATAGTTAAACTTTATATTCATTCTGTAAACAATTATAGAATACCTATCACTCCGAATGTTCCGTCTTCTAACTCAACGTCTTGTTTATCAGAATCGGAAATCAAGACTTCAAGCATTAGCTCTTCCAAAGACCAGCCATTGGCCTGCGCTACGAACTGACGCGTCGCTGTTATGTACGCTTCAGGATTGAAGAGTCCGCCCAACCATACGTTCAAATTCTGAAATATATAAAACAATATATTTATAAAAAACAATATATTTATAAAAAACAATATATATATAAAACAATAGGGAAAAAGGGAGATATTAATTATATTGGAGAAAACCTTTAGGCTTAAGGTTGAAGTTGAAGACACTTTCTGTAATTGCTTGACTCTATCAGTAAAATCAGTAATCCATTGAATAACAGTACAGGTTATGGGAACAGTGTATTTCTTCCAATGCGTTGGAATCATTCCCTTCGCGAGAAAAGCAATGATCTCCCTGTGAAAGTTGGTTTGTTTCTTTTCTCCTTTGCATATCAGCTGAACGTCTTCTAAGTCATTGCGAACAGAGTTAAGCAATTTTGATGCGATATTCACTTCTCTTTCAAAGTAACGATAAAGCGGTTCTTTTATATTCTCAGACGTTCTTTTCATAGTTTGCAGATTATTAGGAATAAGTCGAAGCCAAGTCGTCGCAGAGTTGAGCAAAGTTCTCATCCAAGCAGGTCTGCCATCAGATGAATCGCGTTTTGCTTTTATTCCTTCTTGACTTTGCACAAGAATGTCGTCGTCGTCTTCTAGTAATTGCAGTTTAAGGAGTTTTGCGATCAAATCCGTTCCATGATTTGTGAGCAAAACCTTCTCCGCATTATTCGGTAATCCCAACCACGACGGCGTTTGACGGTCTGGAAGTGATTCGACCCAATTCAGGAACTGATCTCTTCGTAGAATGCCTTCAGGTATTGAAATAGAGCTCTTTTTGTCTTCAGTTCGTTCAACTCCAGAAACTAATGCGAACTCGGGATCAAAGCTTTTTTGTGTAAACAATTTATTGAGGAATGAAGTCAATAATCGCTGATCAAAATCATTGTCAATTTTTCCGCCATAAATGCATTGACCGAATAAGATGCAAATGGCATCCCAGGGCACCTTTTCAGGCGGCAAATTAGTCCTACCCATGGCCACGGTGTCAATCCACGTGTCGAGTGTATCACAAGCCACTCTCAAATCAGATTCATTAAATTCGTAGCTTTTAGACCATCCGAGAGGACAATAGCGTAACCTTTCCTGAACTATTGCGTGAAACCATGAAAGTAGGAAATAGAGTCGCGAGCGTTCGTTCGGCGCTTTCATCATTCTCGAGGCCGGGATTGTACTGAATGTTCTCAAGAGATTAGCTCTAATTCCAGGCGGCGGTTCGAATACGAATATTCTTCCGGCGCGGAGTAAATTCACTGGAACTTTAGGGTGTATTTCAAGTGTGAGAAATAATCTGAAAGTCGGATGAGTTTGCAATGTATGCAACTTTTTCTCGAGTTGTATTAGCCATTGAGGCGCCAAATGTACGTTTTTAAGTAAAACCCATTTTCCACTTTTTGAGGCAGAATTAATAGACTTCTCGGCCTGACTGAACCCTTCAGCTGATCCAATGGCTATTGATGTGATTGTCTTATTGAGTTCAGTGGCCATATCGTCGACACGACCGCTGGCATCATATCCGGGAACAGAACACATCAGGATTGGAGTCGAAGCCTTCACCTCTTTGTCAATAATTGATCCCAAATCGAACTCGGCTTCTGCCGCGTGCAAAAAGTCAGATCCAAGTATAGTATTGATTACTTGATTAGCCATTGCTATGACTCTGTCGGGTCTGAATGATTGAATTGTTAACAACTGATGCATTGCTCTACCAATAGGTGTAAGCGGTTTCTCTTCGTCCCACAATTGCGGAACATTTGTTTCAGGAGAACTGCTTTGAACCCATTCATCAAATTCTTTAAATTCATTGATTCTCTGCTGAAGACTTTTAAAAACAGGCAGTTTTGAAAGAGCGGTCGCGCCTTCCAATTGATCTGAGTTTAGACCAACTGATCGTATAGTTGGCTGTCCCGGAAGAATACCTTCGCGACCACGCATTAGATGATCGAATTCATGTTCGAAATTAGATTCACTAAAAAACGAATTAATCTTTAATCTTGTTTTTGATTTAATAGGCATATGAATACCTCGAAAATCCTTTCAAATAGATTTTACACAATAGAAGTGCAAATACGAGCCAATCTTCGTGTAACATTCCTCGGGTCACTCTTTGATATACGATCTTAAATATATATATAATTATAATTTATTTAAATCATTAAAAATGAGACCAATTAAACTCACTTCAAAAAGTGTTCGGATTATTGATGAGAGTCGAGTGTTAGGGTCTGTCATGTTATTAAGTAATGGGTTGTTAGTCAACACATCATTATAAATGTCCAAAAAGAAGTGGAGAGAATACTGATAGAGAAAGTGGACTTGATTTAGACCTTCCAAAGTAAAGTATATAGAACTACACGCTTGCGATAATGGCATGTATTGTTGCGAAACAGCGTCCACTTCAGCCATAACTTTGTCAGTCTCTTCCACCTTCTTTGAGATGTCGGCCGCGTCGGTCTTCAACTTTTCAAGTGTACTAATAATGCTGTCGTCGTCCAGTATTCTTCCCTTTGCGTCATTCAAAGCCTGAAGCAGTGATTTTTCTAATTGTCTGAGTTTGACATGAAATTCTCCCTGAAGTTTCAGTAGATCCGATCGCTTGGCGTCGATGTCAGGTCTTTCCGATTTGAGCACTTGGTTAAGACACTGACATTGAAGACTACTTCGCGTGACTGTGAAGTTGACGAAAGTGACGCGCGAACAAATATCTGGTGGAAATTCTACGGTCGGATCTCTTGTCGATAGGAATATACAGAATGAAGGCGAAAGATCAATGTCCTGATCGCCTAAAGTGATAAGAACTCGCCCTCCAGTTTTGCGCACTTCTCTATTGAGTACAGGATTCAAAATGGGATCATAGCTTTCCACGTCCTGAACCAGTAATGGATTACCAAAACGAAGAGCACTTTCAAGATTTTTTCTGAACGAGTCATCTAAGAAACTGGTTTTAGTGATTCTTTTACTTTCATATTCACTGAGAAGAAATTTTGTCGCTTGACCTGAAGGGTCAATAATCAACGGATATCTATTGAATCGCTTCAACATAATTGCGTTTTCAGTACACAAATCATCGGTGGGTAGAGAGTTGGCCTGCCATCGAAGGCGCTCATCAGCGCTCGACAAGTATTCAGTTCGCGCCAAGTCTTGTCTAAACTGAATGTTAACCTGTTGTAAATGAGAGCACCAACTGTTGAATAGACTTTGTCGGTATTGTTGGTCGAAATATCCGGCATAAGCCAGAAATGCTGACGACAACAACACATCGCCAGCAATGGTTTGCATTTGACTTTTAAATGTTTCACTCGATTGTTCCCATCTTTCCTTTTCATTACTCAAATTCTTGAGAAGTGCAATACTTCTGTCAACTTTTGATTGGACTGAAGCCAAGTCAGCCTTAATGGCTTGAGCCTGACTCACAAGATTGGCATATTCTTCTTTATAAGAGGCAATACTTCTTTCCAATTGAACAATAATGCGATCAGTTTCTGCTGCGTTATCTTTGTTTCGCTGCGCCTCTGCTTCTAAACTATTCAACTCATTCCTGAGCGGTTCAATTCTGTTGAGCATATCTGCGTAATTCACTTGAGCGATGGCCCACTTCACTAAAGGACCGCACGCGAGACTCGCGCGATTCACTTTTTCAAAGTTATAATCCGGATTATTAAGGTATTTATTCACCATCTTTTGTCGAATATCATCTCTGAAATCATTGAATTGAATAATCAATTTGTGAATAGTTAGTGAATGCAATATAAATAATATGTAAATAATAATAATAATGTCATATCAATAGACAGAAAACAGCAAAACATCCATCAAATCAAAAGTTTTCCAATTCTTACGAAATACTTTCAGCAGAAAAGCTTATAATATTCGGAATAAAGTTTTCCCGAATTATAACACTTCTGATAATCTTCCAGTCGTGAACGGGTTCGCCGAGTAATAAACAAATAGATTCCAAAGTAATCTTCACCGGAAGCGGTGGATTACTCATAGAGCGGACTTCCACTAAATGCTGACGTTTTATTGATTTGACAGCTATTGATATAATAAACATATTAATTAAAGATTATTCTTACGTAATATCGTCTGTTTGAAAATTAACGATTGTAGATATGAAGTTATCCCGCATTAAAACGGAACGAATAACTTTCCATTCAGTGGTAAACTCTCCCAACAAAAGACAAATTGATTCGAGGGCTAACTTAACAATTGGAGGAGGATTTGCCATTGATCTAACTTCTACTAAATTCTGTTTCTTAATTGATTGAACGGCTGGAATGGAAATAAATCAAAACCAAATAAATAAATAATAGGATTCATGCGGAATAGGATTTATGAAACAAATCAAGTAAATTAATCATTCAAAGTATAGAGCATCAGAACTAGAGCAAAGAGTGTAATGTGTTAAGTGTTGTGTGCAGTTTAAACCTTGTTGTGCGTCTTCAACGGCTGGCTTCACTTTAGCTAAGTCTGCCATTACATCATTGGTTTTCTCTGCAATCGAAGCCTCTTGTTTCTGATGGGTTCACAAATAAAGTTATAATAATTGTATCACAAATAAAAGTTATATTAATAATTCTATGACATATCAATTCTATCATATAATGTAATTTAAATGAATTTACTTTAAGCATAATTTGAATTTCCTGTGAGTTAACTTTTCTGCGTTCGGCCTCCTGTTGGTCTTTAAGCATTTCCCGCAATTTCGCATTCGCCGCTTGGTTTTTAGCTTCCAATTCATTGCTTTTTGAAGCCAACGATTTTTGGAGTTCTTCCACTTGTTCCACAGTTTCCCGTATTTTGGAAAGTCCGACATTTAAGTGCAACTGTTCGTCTTCCAGTTCTGAACACTTTTCATAATAGAGTTTCACGTAATGATTGATAAAATCGAGATAATGTCGTGGAGTAATAGTAGTGACTCTTCCGCCGCGTTTGAGTAGTCTTTCATTTGCGTGATGTAGAGTCTGATGAATATAAACAAAAGCATTGATGACAGCGTCGCGATGTGTGGGCTTTGATGTGAAACCAGGGAAAGCCGACGGGAAATAACTGGGCGGTTGATATTTGGTGTTATCGATGTCTAGTTTGGATGTGAATTCTCTTCCGACTTGAAATAAGGCTTCGTTAGTCCAATCGCCAAACCAATTAAGGACACATCTGTTGAATAAAGCGGGAGATGTGGCGGCTCTATCTTTAAGCCCTTCAGATGATGGATTCATAGTGAAGACTACGTGAAGATTTTTAATAACTTGATGTGTGAACCACTTATATAATTCTTCGTTTGAGTCAAGCATAAGACCTTCTCTTTGTGAGGCGTCTTTGCATTGAGTGATAAGTGTCGTGAATTCGTCGCCTTCGAAAAGTCCGGGCACTTCTCCGTTTGCCAGAAGAGTATTCATTCTCTCCAAAAATCCGGAGTCCATGACATTCGATTCGTCCAAAATGAAGCAAATCTTCTCGTCTTTACAACCGGAACGCCTCAACACTGAACGTAAATCTTCATCAAAATCTGCTGCGGAATATTTATTGTGAACTTTGATTTGAAAAATGCTGAGACCGTTCATCCACGCCACAAATCGGGAAAGAGTTGTTTTTCCCGCACCGCTCACACCAATCAGTAAGACGTGTCCCTGCGGTTGACGGAATATGCGGTCAATTCTTAAGACGTGATCTAACACTTCATTGAATAAAACTAAAGACACGTCAAGTTCTTCCTCATAGAATACTTTGAGTCGAGCTTTAGTGAATTCTCGTAATACTTCGCGATCAACAGGAATATAGTCTTTGGATAACCAATTGCTATAAAGTATTGGTCTTACGAGAGCTGTTTGACGATCAATATTTGGGAAGTGTTTGAGTGCAATCAAGTCCACGTGTTCGTCAGTCCAAAGCCGTTCCGCGTCTTCTACTAAACGATCTTGAAATAAACGGAGAGCCTCATGAGCCCAGAGACGGACTAGACCTTCAACTGTAAGTGTTTCGAGTGGACGAATAGCCTCAACAATGCCACGAACCCATCGGGTGAGTTCTCGGGGGGAATAAACATAATGTGGTTGCATGTCTTGCGTGAATCGCTCTTGAGATATCAGATAGAATTCAACCATTGCTGCAGTCAGTGGTTCGGCATAAGCTCTTAGAGCCGGAACTATTCGCAACATTGCTCTATTGAATGTGCCATAGATTTGTTTCAGTGATGTCTCTCCGGGATAATCAACATAAATGACAGGCACGTGTCGTAAAAATCTGTGTGAAAGTGGTTTTCTTCCCGGATCTGTTGGCGGATTACAGGCGCCCACGAATTGAATTCTTTCTAATCGAACCCATGTTTGATCAGTAGTCCTATAAAAGCCTCCGTATTCTACTAATTGTCTTAAGAATGATATGACACGAATAGTGCCGTATTTGTCCACTTGAGGCAAATTGATTTCATCGCAAAACAATATAAGCCATTTTCCGATTTGTATCGGCGATAATATCACTCCATTCGGGGTTTTTCGATACTCGCAATAGTGATCAAACGTTTTCAATAACAGTTCAGGAGTTGTAGCGCTCGAAAAATTAAGTCCAACGACTTCCATATCAGGTAATGATCGCAAAGAACTGAATAAAGTCATTGTTTTTCCAGATCCTGGAGGACCACAAAGCACAAGAGGTTTATGTTCTGCGAGCCATGTATTTAAGAGTGATTCGTGTCGCACAGTGTCGACTGTGGGCACCACCACATCAGGTGCGGCCACTTTGTGAGTCTCAACTTCGACCTGAGGGACCTTACTTTGCCATAAAGTCCACTCACCAGCGAAGGTCACCTCATAATCAATTAAAGGCATCACTGAATTAGAAGGCGGTAAAGGAATAGTTGTTATGCTGCGAATAAAGTCTCCCAAATCACTCCTCACTTTCAACTTGGCGTCGCCGGCGAATGACCACAAAAGACCGTAGACTAAAGATCTTGGAATATATCGTTCGAGAACGTCGTGTTGCATAGGAAAGTCTGGATGATTGTGATTGTAGTTCAATATGTTTCTACACGACTGGTTCAGCATTGAGAACAAACTGCTTAAAGCTCTCAATCGAGTGAAATCCATGATATGCTCCTGTTTTGAGGCAAATTCAAGCGCACGCACGACAAGACCGTCAGATGAGAAATACGCCTGTAATATATTTGCCACGTCTTGTTGTGTTTGCAAACACGGATGCATTAATTCCATTTGCGTCTTATCACTGTCTCCGCGCTTCTTCTTTGTGCCATAGGTTGGAAACTCGTCTTCATTGTCTTCTAATGGAATATTTCGTAATCGCGCGAAAAAGTTCTCGAAAATCATTTCAGTGGACAAAACATCTTCACTGAACCAAATCATTCCACATCGAGAAACAGTGGCCAAAGTGGCAAATCTCAGATCTTGAACTTCAAACATAATTCTCACATTTGGAGGAATACTCAATCTCTCGCCATTCGGTAATGTAAGCAATTTATTATCATCTAAAACACTATTAAGATTTTCGACCCATTCAGGATCGACGTCTCCGTCAAATATAATCCATTGCCGTTTATTGATTTCTCCGCGAACGTTATCAATGATTTTACGAAGAATATGAGTGAAGAGTCCGTCCGTCCACTCACGAGTGTTCGGGTCTAAAGTACCATAAAGTGCTTCTTTAGATATAGCCTTTGGATCAATGACATGAGCGATGCCTTCAACGCCTTCATAACGTTCAAGCGCTCTCAACAGAACTCTCCAAGCGCTCGATTTGCCGCTACCGCTCGGGCCGACCATCATTAGGCCATGATTTAGTTGCGAAATTTGATATAATTGTAAGACTTTTGCCATCCAAGAGCTGGCATTATTGTCTTCACTACACGTTTCTTCTTCATAATCACACGTCAGATACATTTCTTGGCAGACTTTAATGATTTGTTCTTTTAATCCTTTCATTTCAGCCCTCGTGTACTTAATTCCAGGGAAAACATCAGAAAGCAATGAAAATAATAATGGAATATCTTCTGCAACTAATTTTGGAACCATTGTTTCGCAAACACTTTGAATAAGAATTTCCTGTTCTGGTAAATGTTCTGCAATAAGTCCTTCATTTATTTTGTCGCCCTCTCCGCGTTCTTTCATATCTTCTTTGATTTTTTGAATTCTGTCGCGCTTTATATTTCCGGCGCTCACGAGAACACTCTTCAGCGCTCGTAAACCGAAATCATAATGGGATTGATTGGAGAGCTGTTCATCGCATAACTTGAAGAATGGAACGATTTTTGTGGCCAACTTTTCGGCTGTTCTAAAGCCCTGAGAGAATAACATGACTTCAGCGATGAGTTGTCGATCGGGTTTATTCATAGCTAAAGATCGGAATAATTTTTTCAAATTGTCGGGTAAGTTAGACCTTCCGGCATATCCCGGATTCATAGTTATAAATATAGCCATATCTGGATTGAGTCGGACTTGTTTTCCAATTAACTCAACTGACAATTCAGTTTTGTGGTGGAGGTTTTTGAGCGTCTCCTGAATCATCTGAATTTGTTGCGAGACTGCGCTCAACATTCGCTCCTCTAATCGGTTGAACTCATCAAAGCAACCCCACGCCCCCACTTGACACAGACCAACAAATATACGACCCATAGCTTGAAAGTCAAATGTTTCGTCGCAGTTGAACACCAGCACAAACCTTCCAAATTGATTGCCCAGAGCTTTCACTGATTCAGTCTTTCCAGTGCCCGCCGGACCGAACGGAGAGCCTCCAAGACGTGCCTCTAATGCCTGAGTCATTGTTAAATAGCAGCGATCGGTGAGTGGCGTTTGGACCAGTTTGTCCTGAACTCCTAAATATTCAAAGCCATAATTGAATTTGGCGTTTGCCATATGAATAGACAGCTGTTGGAGGACATCGTTCTGTCGCGGGTCGAAGTAGAATCTCATTTGTGACAACCAATTGAATGACTTGGGAGAATTGACATTACTTCTGATTAGAGTTCGTGTAACGTCTCGTTTATGGACGAATTCAGTGATGAGATGTTCCAATTTTCTGCGACGCAGTGGTGGCTGTTCTTGAAGTACAGAATCTGCCAAAACATTCAAAGTCAACTCAACCGATTGCAACACATTCTCTAGCAATTGTCCGTCTTTCACATTTTGACCACTCATTTGCAAAAGAGTGTTTTCCACGTATTCAGACCACGATATTTGTGCCGCGAGAACAATGATCTGCGCCTGATATTTGTCCAGCCATTGAACAAACTGTTCGATATCAATGTTTCCGCTTTTGAAGGGAGCGCTATCCGCGACAGCAGAAGCCAAGAGCTTCCCGAGTGATATTCGCATTTCTCTTTCGAGAAGACTTAGCCACTCATTAATCTTCGGATGTTCGACAATCGATATTGGGTTAAAAAAGCGAACTTCTTCTCCTTCTTTCGAACACAAACCCAAAACAGAAGTATAATCTTCATTGAGTATAATAGAGGCGACGCCAGCAAACATTTTTTTGAAATGTTTTTGAAGTCTTGGGATATTTTTACTGTTGCCGATAATTTCCAGCAGGTCTTCATCGCCAACAAAATAAAATCTTGGAAAAGAAGATCGTTCGCGTTCGAGGTATTCTCCGAGAGCTTTTTGTATTTTTCCCAACAAATCAGCCAATCTTTCTAACGAACGCTGAACTCCAGGAATGTTAAGCACATCCATAACCATTGGACTTTTCGACACTTTTTTCATTAGAGTCAAAAACTCTGAACTTATACTTTGAAAACGAGATGTCTCGACAGGAAGTAATGCCTGTATATCAGAACTGCCACTGAATATTCCTTCCAAATAAACCCAACGTCTTTGAACGTCAATCCAGACATCGAAGAGCGCATTAATGCGATTAAGTTTTTCTTCCCACGAAAGCGCGTCCTCTTCGAACTCTTTATAATAGGGCGACAGTTTCATAGCAGTGATTGAATTAATGTGTTCTTTAACTTTGTTGAAGAGGTCATCCCAACCACGAATAATGCGACACTTGTTTTGATAATTGACTAAATCGAGTTCATATGTCTGCCACGCCTCCCTCACCTGCTTCAGGAACTCCTCCAAAGCCATCTCTCCCTGAGCGACAAGAATGATGTCTTTGACAATGGCTTCATTGCGTTGTAGATCGACGTCCCAGACTTGACCCAAAGTGAGTTCAGACAAAATCCATCTCACATTTAACTGTCTCGTCAATTGTCTCCAATGACGTTCTTTTAAAGCATCAGATTTTAGTTCGATTATTAACATATTTGCCTTCGTATAAGACTGTAAGACACGCTTCACAAAGTCATACGAAGCATATTGTCTGAGTCTTGCGGGCATGTCTTTTAGTTGACTCATAAGTCCGTCGAGTTGTTGTCGTAATTTTCTGGGTTGTACTGAAAGCCACGGCAACTCTTTAAGAATATCTATTTGTTCCCAAACTTTAGACAATTCAGTCCAAACTCCCTTTAAATCTTGGAGTTCTTCCAAAGCGACCTGAAGTTTCTCATCACTCGGACTGACGGGCGCTAAACCGGGTTCAAGCAATTCAAGAGCTTCTTTTGCTCGCAAGACATTATCGCGATCTTCTCTTAAATGATTGAATTTAGTTTCAAAAATAGTTAGCCGACTGAGCGCTTCCTTTGGTATTGTTGAGCCCTCCACTGGTTTTCCTCTTTCCCATTCATTGAGAAATTCCAAAGTTCGCGTTTCCACAGATTTGTCTTCAGCGACAATCTTCACCTGCAAACTGGACACCTGTTGTTGAATGGAAGCATCTTTGCGTTTCATAATCTCATTAAATGCAGACCATTCGCCTTCAATGTTGTCGACGTGAAGCCAATTATTAGGAAATTGAAATCGTTGTCGCTCTAAAATTCTCTGTCCCTCTTTATAAGTGTCCACCTGTTTCTCCCACTGACGGGTCTTGTTCTTTAACGATTGGACATATGTTATGAAAGTAACCGCTTCTTTGGTGTTGGCCGTATCGATTGAGTGCTGCTCTAATTCAGTTCTTGACTTAGAGATGACGGAATGCAATCCACTCATTTCATTGCCCAAAAGGCCACCAAATTTACTCAACACTTCTTTATGCCACGAATCATACTTGAGAGTGACTTTCGATTGCACTTTCGCGTAGTCGACAATTATAGGTCCGATTTCTTTTCTGGTTTCGGTGGTGTCGAAAGTGGTTCTGGACTTCTTGATTTCGACCAATGTGTTCATCCATCGCGATATACTATCGCCGAGTTTTGAGTAAAGCATATCTGGCTGTAAATCCCAAAGCGATTGGTAAGTTAGCCATTGCGTAATGTATTCCTGCATTTGTTTGATTTTGCTTTCAATGGCCTCATAAGCAGACTCTAAGATAGTGACCGCTTCAGGCATTTTATTCAAAAGAGCTCTATATTTGGGAGCCGCGGGTCTGTCTAAGCCTACTTGATATCGCGTACTCTCAATCCTATTCAAAGTCAAGACCACGTTCTCCCACGCGAACAACTGTTGCATTAGATTAAAACGCGCCTCTTCTACACTCGGACTGACATACATTACTTGATTGGTTATACGAATTTCGTGAACTAAAGTTTGTATTTTGGGGTCTCCGCCAGGCTTTGCGACCGCATTTGTTGGTGAATCGGTGTCCGTAAGAATGTCCATATCGTCCTCTTTTTTGCCGAGAAGAGCCTGAGTCCAGGCCTTAATGCCTGCCTCCAAACGAACGGCTAGTTTTTTCTCGACCTCTTCATCCAATCGCGAAACCCATTCACTCAAATTCGAATATCGCTGTAAACTGAGATCATCGACTGCTTTCTGAATCTTATTGAGTATTTCACTGAAAACAGTTGTGCTATAACTACAGTCTTCGATACTTCGGGCTTCGATTTCAATTTGTTCGACAACATCGAGAAGTTCATCGACTTTCTCTTGAAAGTTGAACACACTTTCAGCCAATCTTTGGACATAAGAATCTCGTTTATAAGACTCCCAAACGAGTCCGACTCCTTCGCAAACCAAGTCTTGAACTTCTCTCTTAAGTCCTGCGACCAGAAGAGCGACGGATGATCTTTGTTCCACTTTCTCACAGGCTCTTTCATAGGACTTAACCGTTTCGATCAAAGAGACCGCAAACGGGTAGTGTTGGTTCGCTTGATGTGCTTTATTGACAATCGCGAGCGGAACTCGAAATCCCAAACTCCGCAAATTTCGCACTTCCTTTGCAAGAGTAATAATTTCAGGCATAAAATTCACCCGAAGTTTAAGGACACTTCCTTTTCCACTTTTGGACCTAAAGCTTTCGATATTGAATATTCTTCCGGAAACATTGAGTTGTCTCTGTTGGACATTTCTGGCCCACTCGTCAAAGATTCCCTGAGTGTTGAGTTTCATTCGAAAGCTGTCCGCATCGCTCTTCAGCTTTTGACCCTCGACATGATTTTCCCAGCCTTTGCCCAACACGTCTTCGACTCGTTTCATATAAACCGAAAGCTGTCTTTCTATTTGTTTCGCCCAAACGATTGAACCAGAAATGGGCGGCAAATCTCTAACTTTACTCATTTTGCAGGCCTTGTTCTGTGGGTATTGGACTTTAAATTTTTCGTGAAGTGATTCGATGTCATCTTTCACTCTTTGAATGAGTTGTGTTTGATATTCACGAATTGCTCCGCGAATGTGCGGCCGAACGAACAGAGCATTGAATCGCGAGAAGATTCGAAACATTTCATTAGCATTTTTAGCGATCCCTAATTGATCTCTCAATTTAGCAGTAATTCTGGCTTCGACGCGATCTATGCGTTCTTCATAGCGTTTCATTGAGGCCTCCCATGCATCGGTACCTTCTTTGCTGATATCGAGTGCATCCACTTCTTTGACGAGTTCGTACGCAGAGTTCACTTCTTCGATGGCATTCATGTCCGCCGAATCGAATGACGAAATGGCGGAATCCTTTTCTGAATTGACATCACTAATAGCTTCTCCTTCTTTAATACTCTTAATAGAAGGCCTCAAAACCCTGACAATGACAGCTCTGAGCTGGTCGTGTTGTCGACGAAATTTGCGCATTTGTTCCATCCTTGACTGCAACCTCTTGTGCGCCAAATTGATTCTCCAAACCATTTTGAGGTGTTCTTCGCGTTTCTTTTTGACGATATCTCTCATCAATCCCTGGAGTTTGTCGTACTCGTCATCCCACGTGAGGAAGACATCAAAACAGGCAGAAACCACTCTTTCGAACTCATCGAAGGGGATGTGCATCATTCGTCTCGTGCCCAAGACTTTGAGCATTTGAGACATTAAATCTCTCGAAATGGCTTCCATTAGTTTAAGCGCTCGTTTGATGGGATATTTAGTATTTCTAATTTTGCGCAAATGTTGGAATATTGACTGTAAGGCAACTCGTATTTTGTCGAGTTCTGTGGCGGCCAACAAGTCATTCAGTGGGAAGTCTTTCATCAAAGGGTTGTAATCATTAACAGTCGAAAGCGCTTCTTTCAATCGCGTGTCCGCGTCGAAGCTGACCGTCGCGTGAAAGCGCTTCCCATTTTTTAATATTTCAAGAGTGATCGCAACCTCTGGACTCTCTCTTTTCTCTTGAATTCGAAGGAGAGCTCTTTCGAGATTCAACCAAAAGCTTATTTCTTGAATAGCAGTTCCCGAAGAAGGGTCGCGATCTAGTTTAGTAACTTTTTGAATTTCTCTAATCCAACGATTGACTCCACTTTGCAATTGATTCAAAAACACAGAATCATTGCATTTATCGCCGAAGTCGTCGACATTGACTTTTCTTCTCTCTTCAGCACATTTTTTCATAACAGAGACAACGTTTGGATGGATTTGTAAACTGATTTCAGGAATGTCTATATTCTGCTGCAGATGCAAAAGACCCATTTCGAGCTCTGCGATCTTCTTCTCCACAGTCGGAGCCATTTTGTCGCCATCTCTGGTCATAAGCAATCAGAACAGAGATCAAGTGTTACAACAGCCAAAAGACATGACTAAGTCTTGTAATGCATACCTCTCTGCCCTTCCCGTCTCTTTCACGTATGACTTGAAATACGGAGCGACGGCTGCGCTCACGTATGAGTGCAGTGTTTCGTAAGGCGAAGAGTCGTTCAAATTCATGACTCGAAGTTGTGATGAGATATTTTTCTCCGCCTCTAAAACCAAACCTCTCTTTATAAGAACAATACTATTGATCTTCGCATTAAGAAAGCGGACCTCTTCTGACATGGAATACACCACATTGTCGTCGCCATCACTTCCAGATTCAGTCACTTCTTCTTCTTCTGATATTTTAATTCAAAATTTGTTAATAAGAATTTAATTGAGTTTAAAATAGTATTTGAAAGACAAACCTTTTGAAGAAGACCTTTGAATAAGAAGTGAACGCATTTGAGAATCGGATATAAACTTTTTAAGTTTGTCTAAAGCTGCCTCACTCTTGAGCAAAGTGTCCAGCGATGGGTGGATGACATTGTCGTCTTCGAGCAAAGCAGGAACTACTCGTTTGATATAATTGATAACCACTTCAACGTCAACCAAAGCCACTGCAGCTATGGTTGACTCACTTGGAAGTGATTGATGTCCCGACAGCTGAGTCTCTGACTCTAAATTGTCGGACATTTTGACACTTTTGAAATATCAAATAATTTATAATTTAATTAAATTAAAAATATATATAAATAGTCATAAATAACAATTAAATGAATAACCGGTGACTCATTAGTTTGTCGCAAACTTTATACAAAGTATTCAATGATAATGACTTATAACTTATCCAAACAATAATAAGAAGCATAGAAAGGGGTGTTTTCACTAATGTTTAACAAATGCCAAAATTGATTCATACATTTCTCTCAATAAGTGTTCATAAAAGTTTATTTATAATTGAGACAAAATTCAATTAACTTTTAATATAATTTATTTCATATAATAATTATTATCTATTAATTTTAGCAAATTATTTGTAA
>JAUJYU010000193.1:0-16209 GCA_033995675.1 Nothrus silvestris
ATTTGTTGTAGCAGATGAGCAAATATCATTTTATTTTATATTTATAATTATTAATATATCAATAATTTACTACATTTAATAAATTAGTTACCAAACTATAAACATAGTAATAATTATATTTTCTTCTTTTTGACTAAGTTTTAACCACAAGACATAGCACATTCTGAATACAATACAAAGTTTGATAACATCAAATTGATAATACTTGTCATTATTAACTTATATAACTTATTACATGAATTTAAAAACCATAATCGTTAGAGTGTTTGACTTGAAATTCTTGTATTGTATGAATTTTGTTGCATTACAGCAACTATTGTGGTATTTCTGTACAAATAAAGAAATCTATTGTTTGCATGCATAACATGTATAGACATTAATAATAAAAACATTAATTTTAACAATATAATCCTATCTTGTATGCTATCATGCAATTCAAAAGTTCATAATATAATTTTTTCGGACTAATCATATTCTGAACCAATAGTAATACTAATTTCTTCGCCAACAATATATGTCTTGTGATACCACTGATTGGTGTCCAAAACAACTACACATTAAAAAATTAGACAGAATTTGTTTTATGTTAGCATTTTATTAATATAAGTTTTTCTTAATGTAAATTAAAATCAAATCAAACAAATTAAATAATTAGTTATAAAATGTTTTTATCTCTTTTAAATAAACCAAACACTGACTATCTATTAGTGCAATAAACAGAAGACTTTAAGTAAAATTAAATTTTTCAATTTCTAAAATTATAAGCATTTCAGATAGCAATCACTTCAATCAGTTCTAAAATATAAGCTTAATATCAAAACAAATTATAATTGAAATACTACTTAAAGCTGACATATTTATGATTGGTTTATATTATTTGGAATTTTGTATGTAAAATATTAATTTATTTAAATAATGCCAAAAAGCTTTCGTAAGGCTTACTTATCTCTCGAGGCTCAACAACAACTTTTAAAGTTTTACAACTTGTATAACATTCAGGCGGAGGTTCAAGAATCCACATTTTGAATCCCTTGACCTGTGCCTGCCATGAAGGGTTGCCCACGTGATCGATCTGCCAAAAGGTTATCGACAAGAAATCAAAAATAACAACAGGAATGAACTTTAATTCTTGAAGAAAACTCAAATCAAAATTATAGACTAAACTACACAAAGCATTTCATTCAAGCAATTTTAAATCAATTCGAAAATTAGTCTTTCATTGAAATCGATTATTTAGTATATCTCATGCAGGCATACAATACAATAGCTTTTTTTTATTTGAATAATTTTATAATTTCAAACCTTTCCTTATGATTTAAGAATTGATTTAAGAATCATTTTTTCATATGCAATGCGTTTATTTATGTTTAAAAACTAGTTTTTGTGCAAATTTTCATTCAAAGTTAAACTTCAAGTAAATTCAAAGCTTATTTTAAACTATAATTTAAAACAGGAAAAGGTAAAGAATAAAACTCTTGGGAATCATATAAGAGATAATAATAGGAATCTATTTGAATATTAGAAATTACATGCATATGTGCGCCATATTTAGGACTACCCATGAATATCCAGTCCATTTTTGTTCCCTCTGAATCTGATGGCAAAAAATATGGTCTTTGATAATGCTTTCGAAGTAAGTTAGCAACAGATGGGTCACAATTACTCCTGCAATATATAATTTATGATTAAACTTTGTTCTGTACATTATAGTAAATGAATAACAATACTTAACTCAATGTTTGTTGTCTTTATATTAAAGTTATAGTGATAGAGCATAAGCTAAGTTTTTAGTGTGGTTATAGTTATCTCGGTTTTGCAGAGTTAAGTCAACAATTGTTTATTTAAGAAATTATACAATAACTGAGTCCACCGAAATGCTTGCAATCGATCAAATTTTAATCTATTTTTGCCAGATAGGCATTGCAAAAGGCTTTATTAATCTCAAGTATTAATTCTAATTTATATTCTTAGAATTTCTAGTCAATCAAATCATACTCTACTCTAGAATATTCCTACTCTATTCCTAACTCAAGAATTCTAAATTCGAAGTTCCGAAATCATAACTTCCAAATCCAGCCCCAAAGTAGACATTACAAAATTAACAATTCCAGGTTATCATAAATTATAGCTTAACTAATATCTAAAGCTCTCATATCTAAAAGAAGAGGGCTATCGCTATGAGACTTATACTTAGTATTGATTTGAGAAAAACGCCTTTAAGTTTCATTCTATTTTAAAACTAATTTTTCAACAAAAATTATAACAAAAGAGAATATATGCTTAACCATTGATCAAAATCATCATTTAATTAGTTAAATATGTTTAACTAATTCAAATCAAAAATCTCAAACATTAAAGTTATGCTACAGTTTTAAATGCTACCTTATATAATCTGATGCTATGCTTTACTATGCAATTCACTGAATGCGTTCACATTGTGTTCAATGGAAAATAGGATCTAAAAAACATCGAAATTATCGTATATTTTAAATTGGATGGTATAATGAAAAATTTTTATTATATAAATATCATTTTGGAAATAATCTAAAAAACCTCATAACATTTTTTATAGATTTTGAAAATTAGTCGAAAACTTTGAAAACTTTAAAGTTTTGAAAATTTTTTGTTTGAAATTTTGGGGTTTGGGTTCAAACACGATTTGGATTTATGAGTTTGAAAATAGTTCCAAACGTGTGATCTTCAATATAAATACTTTGAAATCTAAGACTAACAATTATCATCGCTAACAAGGAAAAAAGTTACATTTAGAGCTACCATTTATTGTAAGTTTAAATTTTTGTAATAAATAGGAACGACAGGAGTAATTGAGCCTGAAATCAATCATTTCAATAATTTACATTGTAGTCAATAACCTCTTACCATCCTATATACCAAGATTCACTCCCATATTCCAATCTCGCTCTTTGAAGACTCATATTAAGCACTTCTCTTAAGCTCTTAAAATCTGTTTTATAAGGAAAAAACTGACAATCGCTGTCATAGTTATCAAGTGCTGGACTTTCTTTGGTATAAATTTCTTTGAAATATTCGAAAGAAAAAACATCAGGTGCTGTCCAATTGGTCATTGCATCAGTTACTACGACAGGAACACCACTGTATGCATATCTAAAAAATAAAAGACAATTACAATTATAGATGTGAAGACTTAACTATGATATTCGATGACAGGGTTACTGAAGATTCAGAGTAGTTTTGATCGAATCGTATATTACAAATGTATATTTAAAATGTTATTGCTGGACTCTTGATTAATGATATTATTGTATTACTTAAAATTATACCAATATTTCCTAAATCTGTACTTTGTGAGATTAAATCAGATCAAATATTTTTTATTTTAAAAATAACTTATTATGTGCTAAATTTAAAATTTAATCATTATTTTCGATGTTTAAAAGAAAATTTTCTAATTCAAAATTTAAAAGTTTAAGATTTATTTCAAAACTTATTTCTAGTTCATTTCATTAGTTCTAAAAAAATATTTCAAAGTCAATTAAACATAAGCCCGGCATAAGCTCTTTTAAAGTTTGGTTTTTTGATATTAGTGTTGTTTGTGTTATTTTGAGAAACTTTTTTACGCCTTTTCCAACATAACTCTTTATTTGAGTCAAATATAATTATGAGATTTAAAATGCTATTTTCTTAATTACAAAATAAGGTTAATAAAAATCTCAAAAGTTCTCAATTACAGAAAAATATTTTCCGTTTAAAAATAGTACCATAAAGTGATTGTATCCAAACTAAAATAGATAAAAAAAACGATATTTAATCACAATTTAAAATCACTTTTAATTTGTCGCAGCGTTTAAGATGCAGAACAGCCTTAAGAGCATCTTAAATATGAATTCGAAGTTTGATAATCAATTTAATTGGTTGAATTATTTTAAAAATCATTAAATTTAGCTCTTAATTAGTTTCATACAAATATTTTAATTATAAATGATGGTTTTACAATTTAGCCATTTATCGAAATCCATGAGAATGTAAACTTGTCTTTTCTTCTATGGCAATCTAACCAATAGCTGATACAGGACATTACTATTATAATATCTTAATTTATTTGCATACAAGTTATAGCGGAAATTTCTCATTTATTTTACTAAATTTAAATATTAAATATTCATTTAAACTATATTTCAATAAAAGGTCATTCTATTCAAACATTTAAATTACAGTTATGTATTGTAATTCAAAAAAGCTATTCATTTGATATGCGCTACATTTATATATGCTGTGAAAAAAGTTTTGGCATTCAGTAATTTATGAAATTAAGAATGTTAAACACATTATTTAAAACACGCAAAACACACCCTAATTTCTTAGACTTGATAAAGCTATTAAGTATTTGCATCTATCAATATTTAAGTTTGTTGTAGTGTCAGAGAGTTTGTTCATTTGTATGTTAATTGAAAAATTGATTAAAAAGAAAATAAGTTAATAATAGTCTACAATAATTATTAAAAATAAGCAGTACATTACAAGTTTACATTTTGCAAACTAATTGCAGCTGATTTACGAGTATTTATGATTTAAGGCCCTAAATATGCAAACATGACTCAACTCAATAGAACATTACGGTTAACCATCAAAACCAAATTAGAAATTAGAACATAGATAGTGTGTCAAATTTTAAAATTTCCAACCATTAATACTTAAAGTTACAAATAGGCGAATACATGTTTAAAAATGTAATACAGTGGAATCTCAATATAGCGAACACGCAGGGGACGAAAATTTTTGTTCGTTATAAAAAACAGTACTTAGACTATAAGTCTATTTTAGGGGATTTTTATTATGTTCGTTATAACGAGAAGTTCGCTATATCGGTGATCGTTATAACGAGAAGTTCGCTATATCGGTGATCGTTATATCGAGAGTCTACTGTATATGGCGAATATAATGATTGGTTTGTTACACAAAATGATTTAAAATCTATAAAATACTGGCCTCTTAGAAAACTCTTCGGGTGAGATGTTTGCGACCTTTGGAATATATTCGAGTTGACGACAGATTTCACAATTGAATCGAGGCATAAACGCATTTTGCAGAGAACTTGGCATTGAAATCGTACAATAGGAGCTCTCTTTATCATATATTCTGTTCCACCAAAACAAAAGTTTAGTAAATCCGTGTCGAGTATGAAAGCCAAAGATATATCCGAATATGAGAGCGACCATAAGGATTGCTAAACATAAAGCGCTTTTTCCATTGGGTAACTTTTTATTTGACGGCAAATCTATAAGTATTTGAATTGATTTCAATTTTTGCAGAGATTGAGACTCTATATTCAACTGTTGAATTGTATTCTTTATTTTTAGAAATTCTGTCTCAGCGAAAGCCATTTTTTTCACTTTTTTATTCCTCGACGACATTGTCTTCAATTAAACTAAAAAATTTTAAGCATTTAAAGGCTAAGATAGATTACCGCAAGATTTAAATGCAATAAATTTTATTCGATAGAAAATTCGAAGAACATTGTAAACTATCAATATTTTATTTCAAATATTCGGTTCTTCATATTCTATAAACGATTGTCTAAAATTTGTTACAACGGTTTTGTACAGTTTGTATATTTGAAATTTGCGGTAAAGATTTTCATATATTTTCTGTGCATAAAAAGAATTGAATCGGTTCAGTAAAAGCTCGATTCGGGATATTATCAATGAAAGATTCTTTGAGGTATAATCGCCAATAAGAGTGTACGGAATAACTTATATGCGCGCGCGCACACTCTTAGCGAAAGAATAGAAGTTTGTTTAATCAGTTGTTCAGAATTGACAATAAAGATAGAAGTTGTGCCAAAACAAAAACCAGCGAAATATTTTTGCATATATGATATAGCTTTGAAATTTGAAAGTGTTACTATTCATATACTAGGTTATAGGTTTTATTTAAAATCTATAACTACTTGTAGGTTTGATTGAAATTGTAGTCGTATTAAAATGTTATATTAATATTAACAACTTGTCCGTCTGGAACATATGATAAACAGAACTTAGGGTAGAGTTACAATATTAATATTAATTTTATTTTTTAAATAAGTTATATATGTTATATAATACTATATACTAATGCTAACCAATTACTGAAGCTTTAAAAGCAAGTTCGTCACGTCTGATATAAGTGATAGACTCCAAATAGACTTAGTTTGTGATTCTTTAAGTTATCGCTTATTAAAAGATTGTTTACAGAATTTGAGATAAATGTAAGTCCATTTCAATTGCATAAGTGTTTCTATTTATTTAAGTTATTTATGACTTTGTTATTTATTAGTAATTTTCCTTTTAAATCCACTCAATCACTAATATTGAAAACTTTCTAAGAATTAGTTTCAGTGATATTTAACTAAACTTGAAATTAATTTTCTTAGAGAAATCACAAGCGTTTGATTATTTGAAATAATTATTTTAAATTGGATTTTGTTTACTATAAAACGGGAAGAATGAAACTGAGGTCAAATCCTTTAACCCATTAATATTAAATATTTAAGACATTTAATAAATGGATGCTATGCTTTAGTTGTTTCAAACTATTTCATTGTCAGCTTATTATAATATAAAGACTGAATAACTTTTGAAAATGGGGTCATCTTTTAAACATTAATAAATAGGAATTTTCCGGTTTTTGCCTTGAGTTAAATTTTCGGGAATTTCTGAGAATAGTTGATTGCAAATAAGATTCCAATTGTCACGAATTGAGACCATAATTAAAACTATAGAACAAGCTTCCGAAAAAACAAAATCATTTTTTAGCTCTATTTTTGTTTCAATTTAACTACTCTTAAACTCCAGGATTTAGGATTTGATGATATTTGACATCATTAAACCTTTTCAAGTATGACTGATTGTGAGACATAAACACTCCGAAGATTCATTATTTTGAAAAAAAAATCTTTTTATACTTTTACACTTAATTTCAAAAAAGGAATCATTCTATGGAACGAACTATCATTTGAAATCAGAAGTGCAAATATCAACACATTAAAAATTCTTTGAACTGTTATGCAGGCGTTCAAAATGACTTTTATGCCATTTAGTTCTTTAAATGAATAAAATTTATTTATTTAGCTAAAAGTATTATATATTTAATAGTTATTTAAAAAATATATTTTTCTAAGAATATTGAGCTCATGCTAAGAATGATATCCTTGTGATTTTTAATTTTATACTCGAAACTAATATAAATTAAGTACTTGTTATTTCCATACAAGTCTAAAACCTTGAACACTATAGCGTAGGAATGAATATACTATACGAGTATAGATAAGTTGTTTGACTACTCTTGTAATATTTCAAATAATACATGAAATTTAGTAGTTTCCTGTTTGATGGTCTGCCACACAACTAATTAAGAGCTATCCCAACGGTGTCTCGTCTCATTTTAAAGACATTTCGATACCTCTAATGTTAATACAATTGATTAGTGAGCATTTATTATGAGACAATTAAAATGTGGCAATTTATTGGAATTGTGATCTTAGTGTCAACTCAAATATATCTTATTAAAGCTCAGATGTAAGTATCTTTATAGAGATTTAAACATTTTAACTTCAAAATTAGTTTTGTTTATATTGTTATAATAACTTATAATCTCATAACTTATAACTTCAGAGAATCCAAAGCAAAATCTCCGACCTATACAGTAGTAGCGCCGGTAAAACTACGTCCAAATGCTGATTATCACATCAGTTTATCAGTGTATGATTCGCCAAATCCTGTTGAAGTTGATGTAACCGTAAGCGGACCATCAGAGGCCGGATCTTTCAACTCCGCCACTAAGACAGTTGTTGTAAATCCATCGGAGACTAGGATTTTAAACTTAGAAATCGGTGAGTGGTCTAAAGGCAACTATAAACTAATTGTGAAAGGAAAGGGTGACTTTGTGTTTAACAACGAAACCACTCTTGAATATCAACAAAAAAGTTACTCAGTATTCATACAAAGTGATAAAGCAATCTACAAACCCGGACAATTAGTCCAGTTCAGAGCTATTATTGTGAATCCATCACTGAGACCAACTGTAACCGGAGCTATAGATATCTATATAAAGGTATAGACTTTGAATGTTTATTTTGAAAATGATTTTTTAAGCGTTGTTTTGTTTATAATTGAATTAATAGGACTCAAAAGGGAATAGAATCAAACAATGGAATCGAATATTTACTTCTAGAGGCGTTGTTTCGCAAGAGCTTCAGCTCTCCGAACAACCAGTTTTGGGCGATTGGACTATTTTTGTAGAAGTTTTAGGACAAAAATTTGAGAAATCCTTCACAGTTGCTGAATATGTATTACCAACATTTGATGTCGAGGTATTACTGCCTCCCTATGCGACCTATAATAGGTCTGATGTGATCGCAACTGTTAAAGCCATTTACACCTACGGAAAACCAGTTAAGGGAGAGATTACACTCACTGTTCAGCCAAAAGTTAGATACAATGCACTCTCTGTTCGACCGTTAGAACAATTTCAAACAAAGACTTCGATTGATGGAAGTGTTGATATTCCGGTGAATATTGTTCGT
Organism: Nothrus silvestris; assembly: GCA_033995675.1. Lineage (NCBI taxonomy): Eukaryota > Metazoa > Arthropoda > Arachnida > Sarcoptiformes > Nothridae > Nothrus > Nothrus silvestris. The sequence continues at coordinate 8,543 of JAUJYU010000193.1, forward strand.
GATCTGAATTTGAAAACAGATTTCTTTGAAAGAGAAATCGAATTCTTTGCACTCGTAGAGGAAGGCCTGACAGGAAGAAAGTATAACAAATCAAATACTGTTAAAATCCATGACAAAGAAGTCAAAGTAGAACTGATTAAGACTTCAAAAACATTCAAACCTGGTTTGAAATATACAGCATTCCTCAAAGTCGCCTTTCAAGACGATAAACCCGTTGATGACAACGGACCCGCTCTCAAACTTAGATATGGATTCTCTTATAGTGACGAAGAGTGGAAGAATATCTTGATGTTAACGCCCAATAAAGGCTTAATTAATATTGAAATTTATCCGCCGAGAAATAAAGAAATATTAGTTCTTGGAATGAGAGCTGAATATAAGGGACAAACTTATTATTTTGAAAGCGTGGAGAGCGCTCAGTCGCCGTCCAATAACTTTATTCAAGTTATTATGTCTGAAAAGAGAGACGCAAAGGTTGGAGAGGATGTTAAATTTGAAGTCAATGCAACCGAACCATTAACAAGAATTGTCTATGAAGTGATGGGTCGCGGAGACATTGTATTAGCGCGAAGTGTTGAAGTTCATAATTCTAATACATTTCAATTTAATTTTATGGTTACTCATAGAATGTCACCGAAAGCTAGAATTGTTGTCTATTATGTTAGACAAGAGAATCAGGAAATAGTTGCCGATGCACTCAATTTCGATGTTGACGGAGTCTTCAAAACACAAGTGACAGTCGATACTAATGTTCAGGTATTGCTTTTGAATGAAACTTTTTTCCACTCTATTTACCAAATTTGAGTTTATTTCTAATTATCTAATTATCTAATTATCTGATTCTTGATATCATTTTTCATTAATAAATTGAGTGAAATAACAGAGTTTTAAAGCCAATCAATAAAATGACACTAAAATCAAAACTTTTCCAAATATACAGGAGACAAAACCGGGCGCTTTGGTTGATGTGAGGGTTGAAACCAAACCCAATGCATACGTTGGTATTCTAGGCATTGATCAAAGTGTGCTTTTGCTTAAATCTGGTAATGATATTACACAACAAGATGTCATCAATGAATTGGAAACTTATGACACCGGAAAGACCAATAAACACAGTCCTCGATGGTATGGAAGAGCTAAAAGATCTCTTTGGTGGCCGGGATCTACTACAACAGGGGAAATATTCGACGATTCAGGGGTTGTCATTCTATCGAATGGACTCATTCACAGACACTATCAATTACGTAAGTTTCCAAATATATTTAATAATAATTTTCATTAATGACTAAGTTATTAATTCATAAAAAAAACTAATTTAATCTATAATTGAAGTACAATAATATTTAATAAAATAATTTACTAGTATTATAACTTTTTTTTTTGATGAGCTAACACTCAAAAAAGCAATTTTTAAAAATTTGCTAAATATTAAAATCAGTTTTGAGGATTTTAATCAGTAATTAAAATCAAATTTAAAATTTTTTAAGTAAATTCGTTAGATTTTTTAAAATTTTAAACGAGTTTATTAATTATTTGACATTTTTTTGAACTCTCTATGTTTTAAGGGTTTGATAATAATCTTGATTCGAGTTTTCACTTTTACTAAATTATTATTAAAAACATTTACTTTTCGAGCCTAAGAAATTTAACTTTTAATTTATCTAAATTTAATGATTTGGTAAAATATCTTTTGGTGATTTCAATAGATTTTAAAAGAAATTTTAAGCCTCTTATGTTTGCGCGAGCTAAGATGGCTAATAGACCTCAACCTATGTTAGCTATGGCTGTTAGAAATAACAAAAATCATATTAACGAAGATAAGGAATCTGATTCTTCTATAAAAATTAGAAAATATTTTCCAGAAACTTGGCTTTGGAATGAAACTAACGCAGGGTAGGGTATAATCCTTCTAATTCATAACCGCATGTCATACAAAGCAGTCCAACATTCTTTTAATATATTAATGACCATTTAATACATAAATTGATGTGATAGTAACCACTGATTACTTTTTTGGCATAAATATTGTTATTTTTTTGCTCTCAAAATTCACATTAAAAAATCGCATCAATGTTTTTCTGTAAATTATTATTTAATGCATTCCTAACATTACTGTCAGAAATAGACTATAATTTGTTTTGTTAACTTACAAAAGTGAAGTTGCGTGACAAATATCAATTCAATTAGTTTGCTGTTCATAAACAAACAAACATGTAATGCATTTCATTCCCTACTTTTAAGAAACTTTTTTCTAATCAATTTATTTATTGCATATAAACGATGAAACATTTTTCCAACTGACAACTCATTAATCTTATTTATAGTTTCGAAATTTTTAAATTGAATTATAAAATGAAGAAATGATTAGATTTGTCCAAATTTGAAAAGTATTTTAAATTAGAGTCAAGGCTGAGAACTTGATATCTGTGGATGTTTGAAATGATTGAAATTTTGTATTGATATATAGATTTGTTTTGATTTTATAGTGATTCCACGAGCTTATTTTGACAGTTTTGAAATGGGTTTAAGTGGTTTAGATCCAATTCCTCTTTCTATAAAACCAATATCTGCCGATTCCTCTCAATTAACAACAGACACTTCTAATAGTATTAAAATAAGAAAATATTTTCCTGAAACCTGGTTATGGAATTCAACAATAGTTGGGTAAATGCTGATCTTCTAACTTATATGAACTCAATATTTAGTTCAGCATTTAACTTTTGGCCAAAATCACTACAAAGTAACCTCAATTAATACCTTTAATGCTAAAACTATAATCTCAATACAATAATTAGTCTAATTTCAAATTAACCATTAAAATAAATCCATTAAAGTTATTCTTCGTTTGACTCACAATCACTTAAATAAGTATTGGCTCAAAAACCAAAGTATTGGATAAGATAAAAATTTCATTATTATTATATTATTTTTAATTTTAAAGATTAAGAAATTTATTATTGTTAAGTTATGAGTTCTGTACTATAATAATGAATCTTTTAAGTTCTATAGAGCAGGGATTTTCAAACTTTTTTGATTCGCGGAGCACTTTTAAGTCTTATGATATTTCGCGGAACACCAAAAGTCTTTCATAATTTTTACATTAATAATAAGTATACTAATACTTAATATTACTTTTAAAAATTTGTTAGCACTTGAGGCTTTCCCACGGAACACCGGTGTTCCGCGAAACCCAGTTTGAGAAGCCTTGCTATATGGCTATATATTTAATTTATAGTGTATTATCGAATGGTTCAATTTTCTGGTGGGGCAGGAGGTTTTCCTGGACTTGCAGGTCCACCAACAATGATGAATATAAAAGCAGATCGCGTAACACTTTCTGAAAACTCTTTATTAACATCTGACACTTCTAATAAAGTAACAATTAGAAAACACTTCCCTGAAACCTGGCTTTGGAATTCAACAATAGTTGGGTATATTAGGCTTTTCTATTCTTTTAACTTAGAATTCAGTTAAGCGCTTAATTTTATGACCAAAAATCTTAATAAATAACTTTTATTAACGCTATTGTCGATACTGTGTTATATATAGAATAAATGAAAACTAATTACATTATTGACGATTTATCATTTACATTTTTTAGAATATCCTAAATTAATTGAATAATTTATTTAAATGAAGGCTAACCAGTTTTTACAATCTAGTTTTTGCATTTTAATTTATGTTCTGATCATTAATCAAAATTTATAGAATGATTGCTTGCCTTTAGTGTATTATCGCATGCATGAAGCTCTTGATTCCGAACCTCGTGTTTTAGAAGATGCAATCGATGTGAGCAAATCTATGTCTATTGAACTAACTTCAAAAGACCAAACTTCAAATAATAAAAATACTAATGAAGCCCAGAAAATTAGGAAAAACTTTCCCGAAACTTGGTTATGGAATTCTACCATAACTGGGTATGCTATGCATTAAACAAATTAATTCATTAATCACTAACAGCTTAATTGTATGACAACTTATACAAAGCAGCAAAACTGTTATAAAGTTAATAAACTTAACGAACAATAAAAAAATAATCAGAATAACAAACTAAACCGAGATTAAAACTAATTAAGTCAAACCATTTAATAAATGTAATGTAATTTAAGGACATGGGAAAAGAATATTTTATGGAGCCAGAGATGGTGTGATTGTTATGAACTCCCCGAGAGCTGAGGGTATGTTTAATTAGAGTCTTGTTTAGCTGATCTGAATGCAGGTTAAGCTAAATTGATTTGAGCAATTGATAAGCTTTAAGGCAAATATAAAATCTTTCAGTTCGTAACACCGATAGCATCCGTCTCGAGGATACTATTTTAGAAGAAAGACTACAGCCTCCAGACTTTCAATTGTTAAATACACCCGAATCGCGTATTGTTCTTCGTAAGAATTTTCCCGAAACGTGGTTGTGGACCAATAAGACAGCCGGGTATTCATTGATATAGACTTAATTATTAAAATAAAAAATACTATTTCTTTAAATTGACTTAAATAGTAAAAGTTTTATGCAATTCATTATTGTTGTTGAGATTGTTGGCTGCTTTGTAGAAGTGCGGATTTTGGTCATAATGTCTTTGAATGCGAACTAAATTGCTTTAGAAATAGTTTATAAAAAATATAATTATTTTAGAAATGACGGAAGTGCTGTAATTACAAGTCCTATTCCCGATACAATCACTTCATGGTTTATCAGTGCGTTTGCAATGGATCAGGTGACAGGTCTGGGAATTGCACCGCACAATGCAAAGGTATTATTCAACTTTTATATAACTATTGTTCTTTTTTAGCAATCATTTGTAACTGATAATTGTTATGTACTATAAATCTTAAGTTAAATCGCATTTTTAACTCAACTATAGACTTATGAGTAGAATTATAATCTTCAAGGAAATATATGATAACTCTTTATCTCATTAAAAAGGTTTAAAGTTGAAAATTTTAAAGTACAAAATACTTCATATTTTTAGTATAGATATAACAGTAGAGTATCTTAATTAACAGGTAAGACGAACTTACAATAAAAACGCGACTTAGCTTTAAGATTGATAGTAACTTATGTAATGACTTATACCTAAAATGAACTCATGTTTCTTAGATTACAGTTTTTCGGCCGTTTTTCATAAAGCTTTCAATGCCTTATTCTATAATTCGTGGAGAATCTGTTGCACTGCAAGCAATTGTTTTCAATTATTTCAATAAACCGATTCAGGCAGAAGTGGTTATGGAAAATAAAAAAGACGAGTTCGAGTTCACAAATGCCGCCAATGAGATCGAGTTTGCGGGCAATAAAATAGTTGAGGAAAAGAAAAAGTTCATAACCATTCCTGCAAATGATGGCGTTTCTGTAGTATTTTTAATCACACCGAAAAAGATTGGTTACATTGAAATTAAGATGACAGCGACTTCACCGACTGCTGGGGATTCTGTTTTGAATAAACTACTTGTTAAACCTGAAGGTCAACCGCAGTATTTCAATAAAGCGGTTCTCGTGGATCTCAAAGATCCAAATAAATCGAATGAAGTGAAAAAAAATATAAGTATTGTTATACCTAATAATGCGATTCCTGGTTCGGAAAGAGTTACAGTTTCAGGAATTGGTGATATTTTGGGTCCGACAGTCAATAATTTAGATGATTTACTTCGTATGCCATATGGCTGTGGAGAGCAAAACATGCTGTAAGTTTGCAATACATATGATATCTGTGACAAACTTTATAGAATTACATTCATTGAATGATTTTTAATTTGGTTTTAGAAACTTTGTTCCGAATATAGTTATTTTGGAATATTTAAGTCGCGCCAATCGTTTGACGCCTGCAATTAAAACGAAAGCCACGGGTAATATTGAAAGTGGATATCAGCGAGAATTAACTTATAAACGAGAAGATGGATCATTCAGCGCTTTTGGAAACAATGATAAAAGTGGGAGCACTTGGTTGACAGCTTTTGTGGTGAAATCATTTATTCAGGCGAAGGCACACATAGACATTGACCAGAAAGTAATTGACAAATCGATAGAATGGTTGCTCAGTAAACAAAAGTCTGACGGCAGCTTCAGTGAGCCTGGAGAAGTGCACCACAAGGCCATGCAGGGCGGCTCTACTGGAGGCTCAGCCGCATTATCTGCTTATGTTATGATTGCAATACTTCAGGATAAAAGTGCTAAAAGAGATCGAAGAACAGAAATGTCAAGAACTGAAAGCTATATTTGGAACGAATTCACTGCATCGCGAAATCCTTATGAGTTGACAATAATAGCACACGCTTTGCATTTGACTGACAGTCAATATCGAGACAATGCCTTTAATCGAATGATGAGTTATGCAAAGAAAAGCGCGGACTATATGTGGTGGTCGGCAGACAGGGAAGAAGTGAATCAGACTGACAAACAATCTGCACATTTCTTTCTTCCCAATTCCAATGACGTGGAAATGACGGCATACGCTTTGATGACTTTAGTGGCTCGAAGTGATCTTGAAAATGCAATACCAGTCCTGCGTTGGCTCATTTCCCAACAAAACTCAAACGGAGGCTTTTCTTCAACTCAGGACACAGTTATTGGTATTCAAGCTTTAGGAGCATTGGCGCAACGCATCTCAACAACAACTGTCTCACTCAATATTAAGTTCAATTACAAAGCAGATGACAAACAGCTTAACAATCAAATGCGTATCGATAGCAATAATGCTATAGTTTTACAGCGCATAGAAATGCCACTCTCGACAAAGTATATTGAAATCGAAGCGTCTGGCTTTGGGGCTGCGATAGTGCAGGTCTCGTGGCAGTACAATCTCGCCGTCTCTGCAGAACAGCCGGCATTCTTCTTGAATCCTCAAAAAGACAAAACTTCAACTGAAAACTATTTGCAACTAAGCGTTTGCACGCAGTAAGTCATCCGTTTCTTATTTTATTACTTAGAAGTTTATTACTTATTAATATATGTGACTCTTGTTTATAGTTATAAAGACGGAAATTCAACGAATATGGCTGTCATGGAAGTTGAGTTGCCGTCAGGATATGTGGCAGATGTTGAAGCCTTGCCCAGTGCTACGCGAGCCAAAGAAATCAAAAGAATAGACACTGCGAACGGAGACACCAGTGTTGTTATCTATTTTGATAGAGTCAGTACTTTTTAAATCTCAAAATAAATTACTTTTTTAAGTTTAAGTATTTTGCAGATTACGAGAGATGAGCTGTGTTTTACAGTTCCGGCTCATAGAACTCATAAGGTTGCGAATAACAAACCCGTTCCCGTCACTGTTTATGACTATTACGACCGCTCAAAAACATCGCGAATTTTCTATGAGCCAACACTGACAACAGTAAGTTATAAACAAAGAGCGGACAATAGTTTTTTCTTAGGGTTTTTATACTTGTAAGCGCGCGAAATATTCTGCGCTATTGTTATCTTTCGTATTGAAAAACATGGTTCGTGTGCAGAACAGAAGTCACTAAATGTTAACCCCTATAATGGGAAAGTGGTATAAGTTAAGTTAGTTAAGAATAGGTTAGAAGACTCGCGCGCGGTAGCGCGCACTTATTTAACAATAACAAAGATATTCAAGAGTTCTAATATCTCAAATAAGTGCTAGCCTTCTAACCTACCCTTAACTAACTTAACATTTGACTAGTGGATTACTTTTCTCCAGTAACTTTTTAAGGGTTAC
>JAUJYU010000194.1:0-16182 GCA_033995675.1 Nothrus silvestris
TTTACTACAACATTATAAAATATAATAATTAGCTAATAAAATGCCATATGATCATTTATCAATTGAGATACAGCAGTAAACAGAGCAATAATTTATTAACTCTTATCTAATCAAAAAGTAAAGTTATTGTTTAATATTTAAGTTAAGTTGAGTTTTAAGAACGTCTCCTTAATTTCATAATATGATGTAACTCAGCCAAAAATGATGTAGATCAACATATCTTGCACTATACAGATTATTTCACAGGACTTATACAAACAATAAGTTTGAGAATACTCTGTACAGCACTTAACTAAATTCATATAATATTCAAAAGAATTCAAACGAAGGGTCTATTTTAAAAATTTGAAATATGTAATAATTATTAAAATTAATTAGGACTATTAGGGACTATAGCAATAATTGACTGACAGAAAGAAAATGCTTACTTTGATCTTTGCTATAATCAAAATCATAAAATTACATTGAGATAACTTAAAGTTATCAAACTTTTTAGATTCGCGGTTCATATCTGAGTTTCAGACTGACGATAATTAATTTTTTCATTCAGTAAATTTAATAATACATTATTGTCTTAAAGCTTAGAAGGTTTAAAAATTTATAGTTTTATTACTACTAATTTTTAATCAATAATCTCATTTCATTTTAAATATTAGTAAGATTTATGACTATCTCATGTCGTCGAACCAGTTATTTTTCTAAATCTTTGCTGAACGACATCACGCGTACCGCCTGTGATCCGCGAAAATTAGATTTAAGAAGCCATGAGTGATAAATTAGTGTATAAAATACAATTATTATCATAATTAGATTCTCTTGCATTTCAGGTTTGTTAAAGTGAAGTCATTTGTCATGTGAATAATATCTGTCGTCCCATACAATGGCAAATAGGTTTGAAGAGTTTTGTGGCGAAAAAAACAACTACACATTTTGGGTATTTTTTAATTTATTTTATTTCAAATCTTTGAGCAAATTTGAATTCAAGAATACCTTAATTGAAATTTTAAATTTGAATTTTATACCATTGAAAATCAATTTGAAAGCAGATGTAGTTATCTATAAGAATTTGCTTAGAATATGTTTCCAAATACGAAAAAATGTTTTTAAGTGCTCTGAAATTTTGAAATGTGTATTATGTTATGTTAACTAAAATTATAAAAATAATAAATCTTACTAATAGATTATCAAGTTTTAATAAAACTTTAATTGTTTTCATTCAATTTTTATATAAGAATCATATAATAATACTTTATTTCAGCAAAAGCTAAGAAGTCATAACAAATTTACATCTAATACATGTATTTGTTTCATATAAAAGCTGGTTTTGTTTAAATAATAAAATCTTGAATTATCTCATAACTAATTCTTCTCATATATCTTAATATATCTTAAATTATAAATAGTTTAATATGAATTATTTTTGCATTTCAAGTGAATGTTTGCATTTTATGTGTAAAGTTTCAACAAAATAATGTTTGAAACAATTACTTTAGCGGTTAAAGGATTTCTTTTCAGAGCACTCAAAATGTAGTTTTTCCATATAATTTAGTTTTTAAAAATTATTGATTCAAAATATTTGGATTGAAATTTATTTTATTTTAAATTTCTTATTTCGTATAAAATACGTTTTTAGCTTAACCTTCAGTTTTAAAAAGTGCGATAACATTATTATAATAGTGGAAATTTATTACTTTTTATGGCATTCATTTAAAGATAAGTTTAATTGTGCTATCTTTAAAGTCATTTACAATATAGTACAGTACATATGGCAGGTTAGGCTTACATATGCTCGGCTCATGGTTTCTTTACGAGCTTAAGGCTCAAGAGCCAATCTTAGCATAGGAGCTTCAAGACCCTTTTTATAAAAATATTATTAACTATATATTTTCAATTTGTTTAGGTTAGTAAACAATAATTTAACCTAATTTTAGTTACAATAGCTTTGCCACCAAGTATTTTTTTAGACATTTTAGCTATTTTTTGTGCATAAATATTACAACTTTGTCTTTTAAATGGAGTTCCCAAATGGTGGTTCGCGAAAGTTTTTAATGGATCACAAATTTATGCTAAAATATATTGAGAGGTGGGTCGCGAGCAGTAAAAGACGAAATTTTAGCTAAATTCATAAGCAATTTCACCATTAAAATTGAATACAATTATTTAATATAAAAAGTTACTCTATAGGTGGGTCGTAGTATAATTTTTTTCAAGTGGGTCGCGGAGGAAAAAAGTCTGGGAAGTCTTTTTTAAATTATGTAATTTATTATAAATTATTAAAAAGAGTTTCAGGTGCTGTTACTAATTGAAGTTATAGGCTTTTAATAAGGATCAGAATTTGCTTGAAGTGAAACATTATATAATATTGTTTTGAAAATAAGCGTAAATGAAAATATTTGAATGATAAAATAGTTATATAACTTATATTAATTTATTTGGTGTATTATATTTAGTCTAACAACTTGACGTGGTATACGTCTAACCCCGAGATTACAGAATGTTTCAATAAGACAGTGCTGGTATGGTTTCCTCCGGCGTTTCTTTTGGTATTTTCTCCTCTAATAATCAGTTCTCTATTGGAAACTAAAACAAGAATTGAATGGAATTTTTACAACAAAATAAGACAATTACTATCGTTGGCACAAATCATTTTCTCATTTTCCGAATTGATCACAATTGTTGTTAAATATAATCAAAGCGAAAATATAGATATAAGGCCGTCATTACCTGATATTTGTGGCTCTATTATTAGATTTCTCTCTTCGGTAAAGAAATGATTTATTGTTAAAAATAGTTTTTGAGAGGACTATCTGTGAAAGAAAGTCAATTTATCAATTTTCTCATTCTAGATCTCAATTTTTTCACTATTTGTGCTACAAATATATCGAGGTCTGCACACAAGTGGTGTTATTTGGTTTTATTTTTTACTATCAATAATATGTGGAGCGCCAGCACTTCATGGCGGCATTCATTGGTGGAATACTGAAATTTATGAATGGATTTTCTTCTCAGCGCAATATATAGTCACAATTCTGCTCTTTTTAATGTATTGTTTCGCTGATAGTTTGCCTCAAAATGAGAAAAGAGATACACAAAAAATTACTTGTCCCAAAGAAAGTTCTTCATTTTTATCACGACTTACTTTTGAGTGGTTTACTTCCATGGCTATTCTTGGATGGAAAAAACCACTCACTATTCAAGATCTCTGGGAAATACGTGACGGAGATAAGAGCTCTTCTATATTCAAAATTTTTAATAAACATTGGATATCAATACAATCAAAACAAAATAATAAAATTAAAACTTCGCTTATTAACGGAAATCCAGCCAATGGTAATGCAGCCAATGGTAATGCAACCAATTATAGCCCTAAGGCTGAAAACTCAAAAAAACCAAAAGTCGGAATATTACAAACTATGGTTAAAGGATTTTGGTTTTATTTCCTAACCGGAGCTTTTTTCAAACTCGTTAGCGATATGTTAACTTTTATTAACCCACAAACCATGAAGTAATATATATTTTCATTAATTTAAACTTTAACCTATTTAATGATTTAATATCATTTAATTAATCGGAAATAGACTGTTGATGGCATTCATATCAAATCCAGAAGAAGAGGACTGGCACGGATACTTATATGCAGTTTTACTATTCTTAGTAACAATGTTGCAGATATTTTCTCAAAACTATTACTTCAATCGAATGTTAGTGATAGGTATGAGAATCCGTAGTTGTCTTGTGGCCGCTGTATATCGAAAATCGTTACGCCTTTCAAATGCTGCTCGAAATGAAGCCACGACTGGAGAAATTGGTAAAAATCTTTTTTATAAAGTTTTAAGGTTTTTTCATTTAATTAATTAATTTATTCCAAAAGTCAATTTAATGGCGGTCGACAGTCAAAGATTCTTAGACATGACGGCTTTTATAAATATGATATGGTCAGCACCACTTCAAATATTGCTGTCGTTATACTTTTTATGGTTAGAATTAGGCGTTGCAGTGATCGGAGGATTAGCTGTTATGCTTGTAATGATTCCGATTAATGGATACTTAACCTCAATCTCAAAGAAGCTGCAAATCAAACAAATGAAATTAAAGGACGAAAGAGTAAAAGCTATGAATGAGATATTAAATGGGATAAAAGTTTTGAAATTATACGGTTGGGAAAATGCATTTATGAGTGATATACTGAAAATCCGAGATAAGGAATTGAATAACTTAAAAGTAATTAACTATTACGGATGTGTCTTACAATGCCTTTGGTATTGCGCACCCTTTTTAGTGTCATTCATATCATTTACCATTTATGTACTAATTGATGACGAAAATCAATTAACAGCTGATAAGGCATTTGTATCTCTGGCTTTGTTCAATATATTGCGTTTTCCGCTAACAATGCTGCCTATGTTAGTGAACAGTATTATAACGGTATGTTTGCGAACAAAATTGCTTCACATCATCATTGCTTCACATCATTATTTCTATATTCATATTGTTTTAGACAAGCGTTTCAGTGAAACGTTTAAATAAGTTTTTGAATGCGTCTGAATTGAGTGGTTATGTGACCCGCAATTTTGATGAAAAGCTTGCAATTTGTGTTCAAAATGCATCGTTTTGTTGGAAAAAAGAAAGCGAAAGTGACCAAAAAGATCCCAAACCAACACTTAATAACATAAGTGTCAAAATTGCTAAGAATTCGTTTGTGGCAATTGTTGGTTCAGTCGGTTGTGGAAAAAGTTCTCTTTTAAGTGCACTTTTGGGAGATATGGAAATAGAAAAAGGAACCATTAATATGTAAGACAAATAAAACTTAACCTATTCTTTTTTAAATTATATTTCTAATTTGTAAGCGTTTGAGTGATCTTTTTTAAGATAACATTATATAAGTTTTATTAGAATTGATATACAGTGCAGAAGTTTTCCGATCAAATAAAGATATGTTATAAATAACTGTATTTCAATCTTTATTCTTATTCAATTAATTGTCATTTCAGCTGTTCATCTATGAAAATAGCTTATGTACCACAACAGGCATGGATTCAAAATGAGACCTTAAAAAATAAGTTAATAATTCATACATATTTCTTAATATTTTTATATAAATTTATAAATTTAATTAATTTGTTAGTATTTTATTTGGAAATGTTTATAATAAGAAACGATACGATCAGATCATTCATTCCTGTGCTTTAGGACCCGATCTATCAATACTTCCCGGAGGGGATGAAACAGAGATCGGGGAAAAAGGAATCAATTTAAGTGGAGGTTAGGTTTGATTCCAATTTAAGGATAATATTATACTTACAAATACTAATTACCATTAATATAATGTTATCAACGTTTGATTGAAGGCCAAAAACAACGAGTGAGTTTGGCGCGATCGTGCTTTAGTGACGCCGACCTCTTTCTATTTGATGATCCACTATCTGCTGGTTTGATATTTAAATCATTTAATTAGTGTATTCTTAGTGTATTCAAAGACATGATTTAATTTTTAGTCGATTCACACGTTGGAAAACATATATTCGAAGAAGTCATGGACTCAAAAACTGGTATTTTAAAAGACAAAACTCGTGTTTTGGTGACAAACAGTCTATCAGTCCTGCCATTTACGGACCAAATAATTGTTTTAAAAGATGGACAAATCAGTGAAATGGGAACTTATAAGGAATTGTTAGCCCGAAAAGAACATTTCTCTGAATTGATAAAACAATATTCTGCTAACAATATGTCATCGGATGAAGACATCGAACAAAACATAGAGAAAAGAAAAACCGACAATAATGAGATCGAAGTCGATAGAACTAAGTTGGTTGAAGTTGAAAAAGCAGAGACGGGTCGAGTCAAGATGTCAGTTTATTTAAGATATTTGAAGGCTATTTCTGTGGCCTGGTGTTTGGTCATATTTTTTAACTATGTATTAATGCAAACCTCAAATGCGGGCTCGAGCTTATGGTTAGCCCAATGGTCTGAAGCTAGTAATGAAGGAGATGATAGAACTGCTTTCTATCTAATAATTTATGGTTTGTAACTTATCATCACATTAAAGAAACTCACACTAGTATATGATTAATGATCAATATTTGAAGCATACCTTCAAACTCAACTAACATTAATCAGCTTAAACTTTAAATTCGTTTTTTACAAAGTTTCAGGGATGGGCAATGTCGGGATAGGGGGTTCAGGTGGGGGAAAATGGCGGATTCAAGATGATGGCTTCAAAAGTGGGGTATCTTAAAAATAGAAGGAGAACCTTAAATAATTTATGTCTCTAAATATAATTTAATCACTTAAATTGACATAAGTTTTAATTAATGTTTTAGTTTTAGTTTTAGTTTTAGTTAAGAGAATCGAAACTTTAATACAAATTAAGAAATTTTCAGACAAATATAACGTGAAATGTGTAATTTTGAAGGACTTAGAAATTTTGAAAAATTTCATTTTTCCGCAAATAAATTTAGTCAATTTCACAATTTTCATGTGTTAATCAAAAACTTATAAATTATTAAATTTCTTTCAATCAAACTTTCAAAAGTTAAGGATTGATTATGAGGTCTCACATATAAGAGCTAGAGTTAATATTATGTTTATCAAGTTATCAACTTATTAATTTGCTAATAATTAAATTCTATCCAAACAAATATTATACACACTATTATTATACACACTATTTTCATTTTTCACGTATGACAGGTGTAATTGGATTCAGTCAAGCAATATTTGTTGCCTTTGGTTGGTATTCATTAACAAAGGGTATTGTCAAAGCTGCCAAATCTTTACACTTTCAAATGCTCGATCGTATAATGCATTCTCCGATGTCCTTCTTTGGTAATCAAAACTATTAATATGTTTTTACTTTAACATATAATATATCTAATACAGACATATCTAAAGACTTATCATTTGCATTGATTATTCAGATACGACACCACTCGGAAGAATTCTTAACCGATTCAGTAAAGACGTTGACACTTGTGATGGTGTTTTACAACACACTATTAGGTCTGAACTTAAATTAATTTCATTAAAAAAATAAATAGTTTAATTAAATATATTAAATTAAATTAAATTAATTAATTTTTTTCCAAACATTTTAACAATTAGAACGTGGCTCAACTGCTGCTTCGCCACAATATCAACTATAGTTATAATATCTTTAGGTATTTAATTGTAACTTAAATATAGTATTCAGTGTTGGTCAAGCTCTGGAGGGATGGAGAGACCCATTCAAAAATTATCAAAATGTGTTTTATTTAAGATATAAATTGGCCAAATAGGAAGTGATACCATAAAGTGCAATACCTAAATAAAGTATCTCCCCCCTTTGCGCAACTATGAAAATAATTATGCTTTAGCTCTATGAATCCTTACAAGACTCTTTTGAGTAATACACACGCATTTGCATTAAAGTTATTAGCATAGTTGCGCAGAGGGGGACGATACTTTATTTAGGTATTGTACAGCAGTATATGGGTATTCAACGAGTGTAAATCCCCTTGGCAAACACTGATTGTGCTATAATGTACTTTTGATATATAAAGTAAATATGTATGCGGTATCTGACAGTTTTAATGAGCCCCGCGCTGCCTGTACGCTACTGTGGCCAGCCTTGTGATAGCACTGCATTTCGTCAATTTGTGGGCACTGATGGACAATAATAAGTTAGTGGATTGAAAGTACGAGATAATTGATATCGCGTACAACTTTAAAGGGGACCACCAGAGAAATTAATATAACATCCTTATATTTTTCTTATACTAGTATCCACCCATATTTAGCTCACTTTTTTTGTGTTATAACTTTCTCCACGACAAGTGAGATTAGACAATAATGAAAGACTAGATCTGTCGTTGAGTGGCGTTCGAGATTTGGATAGAAATTACGAATTTTCTAATAAACTCGTTTTCAGAAAAACTTAATATAGAAATCATGAAATATGAGACACAAAATTAAATTCTTTTCATAGAAGTTAGAAATTAGACTAAGTTATAATAAATCTGTTTATTATAAAAGCAGATCAATAATTTACTTGAATGCCCCCAATTATTTGCTACATTTTTCTGCTAATTTGACAATATGATAAATATGCCATTCAATCCATTACTGCATACGTACATTATATGAATCTTTGAAATAACTTAAATTATGTTTTTTCTATTTGTATAGAAATTCCAATATTTTTAGCAGTTGTCGTTCCGATTGGTATTTTTTTCTATTTTGTTCAGGTATTTATGAAACATTCATATTGTGATCAAAACTCATAATTGCATTGATCGCCAGATCATTACATTCTACAGTATGTCTCTTTATTTAAAGTTTTGCAAACATACATAATATTTAAACTCTTATTTCAACTCTTTATTTATCTGTGAAAATAATTTTTCCATCAAATAAATAATATTAATAAACAAACAAACATAAACAGAGCTTAATTAAATTTTTAAGAATATTCTATAATTTTTTACATTGTGCGAACCTTTTTTTAAAATTATTCATAGATTTAAATGAATATAAATACTCATTTTGCTTGAATAGAGCTGACGTCCCATAATATCAAATGTAATAGTCAAACCTCATATTGTATAAGCTTATAATCTTCGACACAAAATTTGAAGTTGTATTTGTTTGTTAAACAGAGTGATCTCGTTTTTTTAAATAGAAATTTTATGTAATCACTTCGAGGCAACTCAAACGTCTTGAATCGATCACAAAGTCTCCGATTTATTCACATTTTAGTGAGACTTTGTCGGGCGCGGCGACTATTCGTGCTTATGGTGTTAGTAACAAATTCATTAATGAATCCGATGAGAGGGTGGATTTGAATAATTGCTGTTTTTATCCTAATGTTGCTGCTAATCGATGGCTTTCAATCAGATTAGAAATGGTGGCCAACTTTATAGTGCTTTTCTCAGCTTTGTTTGCAGTCATATATCGTCGAACTATGAATGCAAGTCAAGTCGGACTTATTGTCTCATATGCTTTGAGTACAACACAAAATCTCAATTGGCTCGTGAGGACCACTTCTGATATTGAGACTAAGTATTCATAAGTTAAAAGGCAATCAAAGTATTTATTATTAAATATCTTATTTATTAATATAATTATAGTATAGTTGGAGTGGAGCGCATACTAGAATATACAGATCTCAACCCAGAAGCCGAGTGGTATGTCGATGAGACAGCGCCACAAAGTGGTTGGCCTTTCAATGGAAATATCAGTTTTAATGAATACTCCACTAAATACAGAACTGGACTCGAGTTAGTCCTCAAACAAATATCATTTGAAATTAAGCCAGGAGAAAAAGTAAGTCTCTCTCTCTCTCTCTCTCTCTCTCTCTCTCTCTCTTGAAATTAATAAATTGTTAATGACATAACAGGTAGGAATAGTTGGCAGGACAGGTGCTGGGAAGTCGTCACTGACATTAGCACTTTTCAGACTTATTGAATCAATTGATGGCAAAATAGTAATCGATGGCATCAATATTAGTGATATTGGTTTACATCAACTGCGCTCAAGACTAACTATTATACCTCAAGATCCAGTATTATTCAGCGGTACCATTCGTTCCAATTTGGATCCATTCACTATTCATTCTGATGAAGAGCTTTGGAACTCTTTAGAACTGTCACATCTCAAGTCATTTGTAAAGTCATTGGACTTGGGATTAGAGCATAAGGTGGCTGAAGGGGGCGAAAACTTGAGTGTTGGTCAGAGACAACTTATTTGTTTAGCCCGAGCTTTACTTAGAAATACCAAAGTCTTAATCCTGGACGAGGCGACCGCTGCGGTCGATCTCGAAACCGATGCTCTGATTCAGTCAACGATACGAAAGGCTTTCTCTGACTCGACTGTCCTTACAATCGCTCATCGATTGCATACTATATTAGATTCAACTCGTGTTCTTGTATTAGATGGTAATGAATTGGTTTACATTTATAATTGATTCAATTTATGTATTTATTCTCATTCACTTATTAGGCGGAAAAATTGCCGAATTCGACACTCCGACCAATTTGTTGGCGAATTCGCAATCAATGTTCCACTCATTAGCAAAAGACGCGGGGGTTATAAGTTGATGTCAACTCATTTATACATTATATTTATATTTATTATTTAAATAAATATTTCGCAAATTTGTTTATTTAAGAATCAAATTATAAATAAATATTCAAATAACAGAATTATTACAGAATGAGAGAGAGAGAGAGAGAGAGAGAGAGAGAGAGAGAGAGAGAGAGAGAGAGATCTGGCGATTGATTCTTTGGTTAAAATATTGATGTACAAAATAATATTATAGTGAGCTATAAGAGGGAGAAATGGTTTTCATATACTAGTATTGGGAAACAAAATCGATTTTATTAACAGCTTAAATAATATATATATATATCAATATATATACAAAATTTATTAACACCAGAGATAAATATTAATTAGAAAATACTATAATATCTGAATTTCCAATATTCGTATGTAAAGAAACTAAACTCGTTTTAATTGACATATGATATTCACAATTGCATTGATTAGTTATACTGTAGATTAATTAGTGATTTGGATGAATCTTTATTAAGATGAATGTCCAAATCAGTACAAATCGTGTAAAATTCTAATTAACTCCTAATTAAAAATTAATTGATGAACAACTATATTAAGCTGAAACTCAGCTTCAAAGTCTCAAAATGTTCATTAATTTATGACTTTATTAATTACTTTTAAAGTTTTAAAAGTTTCTTCAGTTTGATATGCATTGCAAGAAAGTAGTTTTTAAAGCGTAGTCAATCTTATATATTTAATATTATTAATTATACAGTACTGTATAGACATGAATTTGAAGACTTGTATTGTTTGAAATCTTGTAAATTTATATCAAAATCAGTCCATTCAATTTAAATATAATTTTGAATATAATTAAGTCTAAAAATTTTTAAAAACAATAAAGTGATGATTTAGCAGTTCAATAAATCAAGGCGTAAATAGAAATAGCATTTATTTTCTATAATATTTTTTGATTAGTATTTTTTAAAACAAGTTTTTTGGCATAAAACTATTGATTAGACACTCATTTATCAATCTATGAAATATCAATCTGAAAAGCATAAGCAAAAGCAAAAGTAACAAATCAAGTTTGTATGTGTCACATATGGCAAGAAATGCTTATGAGATGCGATGCCATTGTATAGCACTACTTCTGACTCTAACTTATATATGAGAGACGCGAAAGGGGTATATGTGTGACAGCTGTCACTAACAACGAGTCTCGCAAAGAAATCATCCCTAAATGTCCTTATCTTTCAAGAATGTTTGAGAAGCGAGGCTAACAATACTCACTGATTAGATATATAACTTATCTTTTGCAATAAGTTTCAAACAATACAACAGAATTTTGAGTCAAAGTATTAGTTCTGCACTTTTATAGAAAAAGATAAGTATTTCAGTTCATTTCGGGGTCATTGCATCCAAACTCTAAACTTATCTTTTTCTTTTTTGGTGCAAAAAATGATCTCAATTTTCTTACTTTATAGATAGGTTAGTGAATCAAATGCTTAGCTCTCTCTCTCTCTCTCTCTCTCTCTTGTGTCGAATTCGATTTGATTTTAAAAGGATTGTTATATTGTTATCAGTTATGAAGAGAACATTTTAGGGACTGCTGTTATCTTTCAAAATGAAGCTCTTCTTATACTGTTATTTATCTTCAAAAAAGTATACTTCACTTGAATTGATATAAAAAATTATTTCTCTCAAACAAAGCTGAAATTTTATTTTATTACTTCGCTATTATATAATTGAAACAAATCGTATTTTTTGGTACAACGAAATGCCGATAAGAATAAGGATAAAGATAAGGATAAGTAATGGTTGTTGTCAATTGAGACTTTTATTGAAACACTATTTTTATTAAAATTCTTATTTTAAATTTATTAAAATTTATTGAAAATATTGCGAAATTTTTTTTAAAAAAATTAAAAAAAGAAGCTATAAGTAAATTATTTAAAGTAAGAATAGATTACCTTTAATTAATGTAATCATAAATAAAGTAATTGAAAATAAAATATTATTCAAACATTAATAAAGAGTTTCAAAAAGCAATATCTTTTCCATTCAATGAGATGAAAATATCCATTCAGAAATATTAACATTCATAGAGTTTAATATTAATTATGAATAAAATAAATCATTAACTAAATTAAAGCAAATGGTAAAATTTATTAATAAAAGTTTCAATTGGTGAAAATTATTTTAAAACTATTCTGTTTAATTCTAACAGAAATAAGACATTAAATTAATAAATATTAAAAATCTAATTATCAAGTGATTTAATTTATAAAATTTATTGATCATATCTTAGATTGAATTGGATTTATTATAGAGCAAGAGATTATTTAATTTAATCGAGAAGCTTATATGATTCTTATATGATTCAGACTGCTAACTGCTCGGTAACTGCTATCAAACTAGTTAATGAATTTTAGATTTTGAGTACTTAATTCTAAAATTTAGCAATGTAACTTTATTAAATAATTCTAATTTATAATTATTCTGATACTTTAGTTTTGATTATTTTTGAGAATAAATAGCATTTTAAATATTTTTGAAAATTACATTATATACAGTTGTTATAAAAAAACCTTGGGTTGATTTTTTGTCCATAACTCCATAAATACTTGGAAAAATGTTGAAAATTTTTAAATGAACATTCGTGGAAATAAAATTAGATTAATTACTCTCAAATTTTTATTAACAAAACTTATAAATCAAGAAATGTAATATTAATTAGTTTAAATTTGACTTGTACTCATATACTCTGCCACTTTTATCTAAAATACCTACTACTATTTTTCAACTGCTCCCCCAATATTTGCGGCATTGGCCCATTCATACGTACACCACAAAAGATCTTTAAGAAATATGAAAATTTTGATTTTTTTAAACGTATGCTTCAATTGATTAGTTTCTCATTCAAATGTGCAAAACTGAGAGCAAACTAATTAAGAAATAAGAAAATGAATAATTCTATGGTATCATAATTTAATCAGTTTAATTTATGATGCCATATTCGTTAACCCTATGCATATTATATAAAGTCAGTCAAACCCTTTTAAGTTATAACAAAAATGTCGTTGCTGAAAAATTGTTATAAACGACATTAATTTAAATTGTTCATTTTATAAGAAATATTTCCGATTGGCGCAGACGTAATGATTATTTATAAGCTGATATTTACTCTAAGCGAGTTCGTTATAAAAGGGTTTGACTGTATAATTAGAGCGAAACTCCCATAGTTAAATTTAAAATCGTTTTAAATTTATATTAAATATAATATTTTATTAAAACTTATTTCGGAATGTAATATAACAGACCTTATAGAAGAAAAACTTGGTTGACCCTAATCTTAGCTGATTTGGATTGAAATGCCGTTCACTAATCGACAATTTTATTACTCAAAAATACTATTCTTACAACGATTAAAACTATTTTCAAACTAAAAGAAATCGATTTTGATTTCAAAATAATATTACTTATCACACAATATGATAATAATAATAAAATTTATTTAAAATAATTCTCTTTATGATCATTTTTAGCTAAATTGACATTTCGTGACTTTTCAATAAGATATCGGTTCAATTCACCAAAGCGTTCATCGAATATTTGCAAAAACAGATCATTAGTTTGAAGTTTGAGGAACAGAATATTCTATAAAATAAAATCGTATAAAAAAGAAAAATCTTCAAGATTTTTGTCTTTTAGTTATAAAATAGCTTATAATGAAATGAGGATTTGTTATTAAACTTTATGTATACCATTAACCATAACATCTATGCTAATTCAAATTTTAAATATATTACAATATTTGATATAATATTTAAAATACAAAAATATTTAAGATTTGAATGTAAATTTTAGAATAAAATAATTTTTCAACTTTTATTTTACTTAAATATAAAGCTATTGAATGTGTTATTCTTGAAAAATGAGGCATTATTTAAGCATTAACTAAGAAAATGTTTCCATATAATAAAGAATATACACAACAAACGCCCTATTGTTAGAGAGATTAAGACTAAAAGTTGTAGTAGTTTTGTATGATTTCTTTGATCAGAATTTATGAGGCATTAAGAGTTTGGGCGACTTTGAGACGGACTAAAAGAAAAGAATAACTAAAGCGTGTTTTCAAATGTTCTGCTTATAAAAGAGACGACGACTTAATCTAATGAAATATTTGCGCTAATGAATTAATGGATTTCATGGCTTTCATGTAAAACTTGTCAGATTATAATTATAAATATGAAGACTTTATATGATTTATTGAGAATACAGACAAAATTATACGATAAAATCGCAAATTTCAACAGAAGTTTATTACCAGTGAATACAATTACAATATAATACAATACTAATATCATTTTACTCAATCATAACTTTTCCAAATGTAAATAAACCAATTTTTCAGTTAAATAATTATAAAAAAAACCTTTTCTTTTCTTGTGATTGAAAAATGAAATGCTTTGTAAACACGAATAGTCAACTAAATGAATAAAAAAAGCCTTAATTGATCTATTGATCTCATCTTTTTAGTTAATACGAGAAAAATTCAAATAAAGATATAATCAGAAATAATATGTAAAATGAAATACTCCGTAATATTTATGTAAAATTCTCTTCATTTGTAATTTAAATGATCTGAAGTTCGTTTCAATGAAAAAATCTTTACTTTTGTTTACAATATATCCAATATATTAGAGATTAGAAGAGAGAGAAAGAGAGAGACAGAGGCAGAGAAACAGAGACAGAGAGACAGAGAGAGAGAGAGAGAGAGAGAGAGAGAGAGAGAGAGAGAGAGAGAGAGAGAGAGAGAGAGACTTTTTTATAGGCTGCTTTCATTTCATCTCATTTATACAAATATCAGTGGAGCGGAAAAACTGGAGGATGATTAAAATTAAGGCATGCTTTGGCTATTTTAGCGTAAAATACTTTATTCAGTGCTTTCTTCATCACAAATAAATTTGTAATAACTAAAAATGATGGCTTGTTTAAAATCCATCATATATTGCAAAAATTGAGATTTGGAATTTATTTATTGATGTTTGACTGTGTCTTATTGTAAAGAAAGATGGAAATCCATATTATATTTCGATTTGAGATCTGAAGTGACATTACTTTTTAATGGCTATTTTTTTATTATGATTGGAGTTAAGCTTACAAAAGTAGTATTGCTATTACAATGTATGTAAATTATTATAATTATATACTAGTATTATATGCCATACTTTTGTTTGTAGTGAAATGCATTACCTCAAGCGTAACATCACTACGAGATATTCAAATCAGTTTTGGATATTCTGTACTAAAGTTAATATGAGATAAATATAGGGATCTCTTTATGAAATAATTTTTCTTGCAATGATTGCACACAAATTCAGGTAATAATGTCTTTCAGAGGAAATAATTCAAGTATTCCATTGATATGACGAGGATTTAGATTTTGTAATACAATACAAGTCATTAGCCGTAGACTCAAAATAAAAATCAATAGTAGACTAAAGTTTACAAATCTTTAGAAATTCTAATAAAATCTGATATAAAATGATAGAAAAATAGCATAAAAAAGAAATATTTTTCAAAATGAAAATATTGAGAATAAAAATGAAAAAGTATTGGAGCAGAAAAAGCAATCAATTGTTACAACTTTTTTGTTTTGTTTAAATTTCTATTTTTCTAAATATTAAATAAAATACTAAAGAAAGTATTATTAAATATTTTTGTTGTTAAAGTAGGCTTAAAATAAATAATATGAAACATTAATTTGATAACATAAAAATATTTTTTCAACTTATTATAAGTTACGATTTAATTGAGATTCCAATGTATGAAATACTTCAAAGAGGTTTCTCTGGTAACAGTTTTTCTAATAAAATTAAAAAAAAAGAAAAATCACCAAAAAAGCCCTCTCACGAGAATTCAAATTATAGAGCTTTGTTTTCATATATTAGAGATTTGTATATTTTTCTATTACTAATTATACAAAATCATAGAATCATATAATTTCATGCATGAGAGGCATAAAATTCAATTACCAGTTGGTCTTTGTTGGAAATAATCGAAATTTTTGATATAATCACTCAATTGTTTCCTGATATGATTTCTCAAATTATTTTAATTGCGATAAACTATATTTATTTATAA
>JAUJYU010000195.1:0-16150 GCA_033995675.1 Nothrus silvestris
TGTTAATAAATTATTATTAATATTAATAATTATAGTTCTATTAATATGAATAATAATCAGATGTCATGTGATATGAATTCTTAAATTTTATAAATAATAATATTTTATAATAAGTTTTTGCGAAAGTTTTAAATATATTGTCGTTTAGGGATTCGGAATGTTTGCCACCGAAGACATCAAATGCGATGATATTATACTCGAAGAGAGACCAGTGGTTTCGTCGCAATTCTTATGGAACGAATGTTACGGATATTCTTCGTGTGAATACTGTTTGAAACCATTAGAAACGGCCGAAGAGAACGCGCGAAGACTGACGACAAACGCATCGCTAGACCTGCCATTCGGTGAGTGCTGTCTCACAAACAAATCCATTCAAACGAAGTGTCATTATTGTGGTCTCACTTATTGTTGTGACAAATGCCGAACCGACGCTTGGAATCAATACCACCGATGTATTTGTCCGTCAAATCCAAGTAATGACGTCTCACTTAAAGACACTTTAAATGAGTTGATGAATGTGTGGAAATCAGTCCATTATCCGCCCGAAACGGCCAGTATTTTGTTAGTCATCAAAATATTTGCGACAATAAAACAATCAATTGATAAGAAGAGTGCAATTGATTTGTTTTCGCGATTCTGTAATAAATTTGTTAATGAAAGCGAACAAATCGTTCACAAATTGCTGGGAAACCAATTTCGGGATCAATTGAATGTATTGCGAGAGTTAGTGGCAAAAGCCGTATATGACTCGGATGTGGAGCGACTGTTCACTCCCGAAGGGTTCCTATCACTGATTGCGATGATTGGCACTAATGGTCAGGGAATAGGAACGAGTCCTTTGAGTGTTTGGGTTCATAATTGTGATAAACTAGAGATTGACGGACAACAAAAGGCAATGTTAGACCATTTCATTGAACAGCTTTACGAAAGTTTGGACAAAGAAGTCGGAACTTTCCTAAACAATGAGGGATCAGGACTTTATGTATTGCAAAGCACTGCTAACCATAGCTGTGCACCAAATGCTGAAATAACATTCCCTTATAATGACTTTACTCTTGTTCTGCAAGCCGTTCAAGACATCAAAGCTGGAGATGAAGTTCTAGTGAGTTATATCGACGAATGTACTCGACTTCGTAGTCGTCATTCGCGGATTAAAATATTGCGCGAAAATTATTTATTTACGTGTCATTGCATTAAATGTGAGACACAATTAGGTGATCCGGACTTTACCAGTGATGACGACGAGGAAGAGGAAGAGGAACAGCTCAATGAACAACTCAATGAGGATAACTTTGATATGAATTGTGATTTCGAATGAATTGAACGCTCATTTCATTGTACTCTCTTTTATGAAAAGTTTGTCCTCAATGTATTCGATGATAACAAACACATTGTTATAGTTTTTTCACTTTAAACATAATATGAAAGTGAGTGAAGCGTGACTTCAAACTCATTCCGAAACAATAGAAAAATAGCTACAAAGCTTTCAATTTAAATATTAATAAATTAGAGTCATGTCCGAACATTTTTTGTTGGTATGAAATTGTTTAGCGTTTATTGGCTTTAATTTACATAAATGTGAATATTTCTAAATATCATGAAAGAGAGGATTCTTTTAAGTATTCAAATATTAGATTAAAGCCCTGTTGACATACTTTGCACAACATTTATATCATTTCTTATTTCACGTTAGACTTTAGCACAAGTCTTGTTATAATAATTAGATCTAAAGAACAATAAAATTAGTATTATTTTTAATTTCTTAATTAACAATATTTTGTTAAATAAAGTCTTAATTGTGTTTTTGTTCAATGAGCTAACACATACAGTATATCACTTTTGATTATAATTAAGTTATAAAATGAGATAAATATAGTGATAAATATTTCAAAGTGTATTTTTATGGTAAGATTTGGTGGTTTGCATAGCGTTAGAGCTATCGTTGTCTGACATTTGTTTAGTTATATCTAAATCTAAATAATTAGCTTCAAGTGTTTTAATAGTTTTTGACGGACAATATTTATGAAGTTTGACGGTTTCTATTCTTTTATGAATGTCTGTTCTGAAGCCTCCGTGCGTTGAAAATGGAACAAATATAGCGACTATAATAATGACCAAATGAGTACCAAAATCAAGATAAACCGACTGCGTTTGTTGTATTAATGGATTTATTGTCGGCCATTCATTGCTATCAAATTGATCGCTTTGAGTGATTAGTGTCCGCAAAACCACTAAAGGGCGGAGTAATAAAAGCCATATGAAGTTGAAGTATAAGCATATCGTTAATATAATATCACTCGAACAGTTACAATAACTATCTTTTGTGGCTATAGTTAAAAAATAATTAAAAAGATTAAAGTAAACTAACATACATTCGACCTATCTATGTGAATACAGGTTTATTACTGCGTTTGTGTATGCAATAAGTTATTGTAAACAGATATGATAGTCTGGTTATATAATATCAATAAATAGAGTTACTTTACAAGTCATAAATTCTTTGAACCGTAGAGATAATGCATTGTAATTTAGGGTATAATAACTTACAGATATTAGTGAATGACTGTTGGATATAATTAGCCGCTAAACATATTAATAGCATTGCTGTCAAAGGTATCACTAAAACCACGTAATGCCAAGACATTTGTGCGATAACAGCACTAGTCATCTTATGGACGCATAGCATAAAGCCTTCGTTGAGTAGCTTAGGGTTATTCGATAGAGTACTGTTTGGATTGGACTGAATTCGATCCAAGAACTGATAACTATTATTATCGTCCACATTAACAATTTCAGTCATTGTTAAATAGACGAGTTGTGGTACAATCCATGCAATACACGCCGCATAAGCACATGTTTTAGCTCTTTTGGGTGAAAAAGCGTCATAAAGTTTGCGAACACATAAAACCGCTAATAATATTGTTGTAATTTGACCGCTAACTGAATGTTGAATAATGCAGTGGTCTTTGATATCAATCAATGGCCAAACTGTCGAATTATAAAATGAATGAAATAAGTATGGGATCCACGAAGATAAGTAAGCTGAAGCTGACAATACGATAAATCCACACGTTATGGTATGTATGCAATGCTTTATTTGATACGAACAGCAAAGCATTCTTATTAAACATAAACAATTCATCAAAAATAAGGCTGATATGAGTGACAGCCGAAGCAATGCTGATGTGTTTAATTCAGACATAATTTGATAACAAAGTTTCTCAAAAGTATAGCAGTTTTAATACTTCACACACGTTCTCAAAAATGTTTTAACACCAACTCTAAGCTTTTCCAAAACTAAAAGTAAGCTTAAAGTTGCAAAACTCATAATCAGCCAGAGTTAAACTCCAACACCAAAGTTGGTTTAAATTATGTGAAACTCTCATCAAACGCAAGAAATGGAACATTAGTTGCTTTTAACAAACTTTTATGGAAATAAACTTAAGTATCCATAAAACTAAACGGTTTGGTGCACTTTCAATGAAATCTTAAGAAAATGCACTCAATATAAACTTCCGTGTTTTTACTTTAGAAATATAGTGCAAATGATATGCCGTAGACTTCAAGGAGAGGAATCGTTTGTTCAAATGATCACATAATCATTATTTGTGAGACCGGTTTCAAGTTCTGGGACACAATCAGTTTCGACTCTTAAGAATTGCTCTATAATTATGTAATAATAAATTATACCAAATGTATGTAAAGCTTATGCTTACGAGTGAGGCAACGGTTTATAATAATAAATAACACGAATCGACGTAATTCTGAAACCGTATAATTACTCACGAATAGGAACAAAATATAGCCTTCATTTAGAAGTCAGACAACTATACAATTGTATTATAAATAATAAATCAAGGGTTTGAACTTTTAATAGAAAATACCTGTTTTTGACTTAATTCCCCAAATTTCTACATAAAAGTGATTTGCGATTTACATTTTAATATCATTATGAATAAAATGAATAGTTAGTTATACTGTTTTATAACGAACGTGAATGCAATACCTTAGTTAAGGTGTTCTCTAAGGGAGGGAAACAAATTTTCTAATCTTTTCTATAAGGGAGACATTATTAAACGATTTTTTCAAAAAAATATCAGTTATTCAATCAATTTGAATCAATCAATTGAAATAATATTGATAGGTTAACTAGTTTATAGCTAATGCTGAAAAAATACTCTACACGAAAATATTTTAAAACCAGCTTAATATTAATACAGTGCAAGTATATTTGTACACATATATTAGATTGTACACAAGTTTAGATTTCAATTTTAATAATCAAAATTCACTTCATTCAATTATTTATACAGTATTTGCATTTAGAACTTTAATCATCTTCAGCTTCTGATTCAATGATATCCATACATCATTTCAATGTTGTTCAGTTTATGATACAGCGTGAGCAAAAGTATGGGACCAGAGAGTTCTTTAAAGTTAAATTCAAAATAACATCAAATTTGCTTATTTGATGTGCTTTATGATATACTTTTGGAAAACAAGTTTCACTTCGATCGGTTATCGGGTCAAGAAATAATCCAATAAAATTGATTTTAGCTGATATCTTATCTGTGCAAATGTATTGAAGTATTTCTGATTTCTCATTTAAAAGCGATCAAATTTGGTGAATTTGGCCAAAAAACATTCTCAATTTATTATCGTAGTTTATCATCGTCAAATTGTGACCATTTTACCAACATTTTAGTGACATGAAATTGAAAATTCGTAAAACTTATTTATTGATGAGTATTTCTTTAGATGCATAAATGTATATTTATAGTTGGATACCAGCTCAGTCCAGTGGCACCTTTAAACTTAATTTTTCAGTTCAGTTCAATCTCAGCTTAGCTCAGAATTTGTTTTTATTTCGAGCTGTCGACTAAGTTTAGTTCAGCATATTATGCATTTCTATACAATGAGATGTAAACTTACTTTTATTAATTAAGCTCATTTGAGCTGGACTGGACTAACATTTATACTGGACTAATATACTAAATAATAGATTAAATAATATAAAAATTTATATCAAAACTTATATCGTACTTTTAATTTCTTATACAGTATGATATGCATATGTTATTTCCAATCTTATTCATGACATCTTTGCTATAACTTAAATGATAGACATGTGAAAAAGTGTAATGACGTTTACATCATAACTATTGATAGATTTTAAAAATATATATATCATATTTGTTCCCAATTTATTATCAAAAGTATAAATGACCGAAACTTGAGTTTTGATTGATGTCATGCTTAAGAGCGTGAGATTGAGTTAGAAAAAGTAAAGTTAATCACTAGTTAATCATATGAACTTTTTTGAGCTTTAATATGTTTAGTTAGAATAGAAAATAGCGTTGAATGTATTGGAAATGGTAATAGCGCACAGCCTAATAAGACTTTAAAGTTTATGCAAAGGTATAATAGCTATTGAGCGCAAAGTTCATTGGACTTATATTGTGTTTATTATCTTTAAGTGAAAAAAGGTGTGCTGTTTGAGTGTGAGAATTATGAAAAAATGAATTTCCTTATGTTAAATGGTCTCATCATAAAAAAAAGTTCTCTTTAAACTCGTCTCATTTGCATTAGCTTTTGAAAAGTTAATACTTTTATAATAATTATTTGCTTACTTTCAAAGTTATAACTTATAAGCACTACAAATGGCAAACGTTTGCCTTAAATAAGTCAAGTGTTATTCCAACAGAAATAGTCTAATGTTTAAAACCCGTATTGTATTTGTTGTTCTAATTTTGTAAATTTAAATAATTTCTAAATAAATTTAAATAAAACTTTATTTAATGAAGACGTTTATCGCATCAAATCTTAAATAAGCATTACTTTCATTGTTTGAGGTCTTTAAAGAAAAAAGCATTACTGTATATCCGCTTTTGATATTTGTTAAGTTTTTCAATACAACAAATGTTGACATGTTTTGAGATCATCAATGATTATCTCTTCAGTACGTATAGTATAGTATAGTATAGTATAGTTATATAATGTATAGTAAAGTAAATCATTTATTATAATAATAAAGATTTCAAACTTGGAATAAATAAGAAATAACTTTCGAAAAACAATTGATAGCTATTAAGTTTAGCGTATAAGATATCAAACCATTAATGCTATCATTCAATATGAATATTGTGTTGTGAAGTGTTCATAATCTGTTCACAATCTAAACCTGTATTTTATTGGTTATCTTCAAACTGTCTTTAAATAAAAATAAAATTCTATTCAACTTTCCTTTGATTTAAAGAATTGAAAACTATTTTGATCTTTTACTGAATCTCTGAGAATATAATTGTTTGCTTTGTATTATTTAAAGTTAATTCAAAATCTATTTGCAGTAATAATAAAAGTAATAATAAATTTAAAAACACTTCAAATAGAATTAATATATTAATAGGTATTTTAGTTGTGAAAAACTAGTTTCAATTCAGTTATTATAAAATATTCTAAAAAAAGATTCAAAGATATAAAACTTTTTCACAACTTCTTATCAAATAAATATTGATAAAAGTTTGTGTTATGTTTAGTGTTATGTTTAGTGTTATGTTTAATAGACTTTTGACGCTTTAATTAAATTGAAATTTTATGCGAATATTTGTATTTGAAAAAAACTTTTACGTAAAGCAAAGCAACACTCGAGGGGTTTTTCAAAAAAAAAGTAAACATAAAACACAAAAATGCTATAATATGTAAATAAAAAAAATTCTGAAAACAATTTGTCCCCCCTTTGTTGCCCTATTATACCACCCATTTGTGAATACACATGAATTATGTGATTCAAAATAGAGTGAGAAGGGATTAATGCCAACCTATAAGCCTTATCTCAAAGCGTTGCGTAAGAATATTGTTTGATAAGAGTTTTTGACAGTATTATTGATAGATATTATTTAAATGAGTTTTGATGTAATGGTAAGTGAAATAAGAGATTGTTATACTTTTATTGAATAAGAGGGGTTAATATATGTATTTTATTGAATATAAGTCTAGGGGTACAAAAGTGCTATATTTGAATAACATTATTAATGGTCTTAGTTTTTCGGCATTGCATAGTCTGAATCGTAAAATACGTTAATTATTAAAAATAATAAAATACTATTCAAATTGAATTATTCTTTAAAAATATAAATTAGAAATTAAAGCAAATGTTAAGAAAATATTTTTGTAAATAAATTGCATTAAATAATAGATGAAAAGCATATAATAATATAATATAATAATTAATTTGAAAATGAGATTAAAGTATTTGTTGACGCCATTAATGTAAGACACGTTTGACGTGACGTTTATATTCATATTATTAAATAATAGTCTATAGTCCTGAACGCCATATTCGCGTTTTTATTGAATGGCATTTTATGTGTTTTCTCTTATATTAATATTTTTCTAATATTATTAATGAATAATTAATTAATTAATTGTTTGTGAATTTAAATAGAAAACAATCTATAATTTGATAAATACATAAATTATAGAATTTATTGACCAATAATTTTTGGCATCGAATCAAACAAATCGTTTCGTTAATTCAATTGAATGTCATTATTAAGTGAATTAAGTGAAGAACAAATGTCAGGAATCAGTCCTCAGCGGAAGAATAGGAGCAAATGCAAGAACAAGACCAGGAATGACAACTCCGAACAAATTCCAGCGCATGTATGCCTCATATGAGTGACCATTCAATTCATTGCATTCAATGGATATTCAATTTGTATTTATCATTGGTTTAGGTTTTGGATGAAATAAATCGCATTTTAGAGGGAAGAGAATCACCCATTGGTTCCACCGATGAAGACATGACTCATGACTCGAAAGGCAACAGTTGTGGTCACGACCACGAAGACGTCGTCGTTCCCAAGCCATGGTTTGACCACAACATGGCGTCCACAAAGTCGGGTCGTTGTCTGTTATGTCGCTCTCAACACAATCCAGACAGAGCTCGACTCATGGCAGGTATGGCTCACATAACTCACACCTCAATCAAAGACATATTGTCTTTTGGTTGATGTTTATGTCAAAACTTATATTATTATTATTATACTTCATATTGATTTGCATTCAATGAATGTATTTATCATTTAATTGCTTTATCTCTAATTGTTTCAGCACTGGAACTGATTGGAACTGGAAGTGATTCACCGCAAGTCTCGCTTTGGTTTTGCAATTCGTGCAAAAAAGTTATTGAAAAAGAGCGCGAATCCAATTGTTCGGTAACTTTGAAAGTGACGGCCACTAACGCTACTGATTGTTCATCATTAAGCGCAACAACAACTATATCTTCTTCGACATCAATCGCAACCCAAACAACGAACTCATCGTCAACAACAACAACGTCTACATCAATATCACTGACGACCAGTTCGTGTTCGTGTTCTATATGTAAGAAACACGACGGACAACAACACGAAGACCTGAGGACGTGTTGGCACGAACTCAAGTCCGCTGTTCTTCGCATTTATCGAGATTCAGGTCTCGTTTTGAATCAGACTTTTATGCAACAAAATCGGATGGAATTAACTCTTCATCAAAAATGTCCGCTGCCTTCAAATGATAGACTCAAAGAAATTGTTCACAAGTGAGTTGACTCTTATTTCATTTAAATTTGGACTCATTTCAGAAAATAATAAATAAATAAATATTTAGCTTATATTTTGACAAAATTCCTCAAATACATTAATAGTAGAGCGAATGCAAGTTCTATAAAATATCGGTATTTATCATAGCTTTAAAGCCCACACATTGTTAGACATGAATTGACGGCATTCGTCTCTTTCGTCCCACATATTTATTAGGAATATATAAAGTCTATAACTTATGTATTAGTCTATTAATGATAATACTCTGCAATGAAATCAATTTTATTGCATTCATTGATAAGCCACAAATCAATAAACTATATTAGAATTACTTTCAATTAAACAGTAATGACTTAATCTAACGTTGTTAAGTTTACTAAATTTTTATAAGAACAATAAATTCAAAAATTTAGTAATATAAAAAAATCTATTATTTATATATCACTAAAATATTGGGTTCTCTATCAGTTGGGAATAGATAAGCGTACACTATAGCCCACAACAAAATTATTAATACATGTATCGGTGAATTCAAAATTTTAGAATTCAAAACTTTTAGTCCATTCACTTTTAGATCTTTAGGCAATACTAATAGCTATACAAGTTTTATGAACTGGTAGTTCTTAAAGTATAGGCAAAATTATAAAAATTTAAGATTACTGTATATAAAAATCTACTCAACTTAAATAATTAATTAAACTAATTTTTTTATCGAAAAGCATGGGGTATTTTATTAAGTTTGTACAACAGCTTCAGATATTTAATATATACAATTTATCGATAAAAAAAGCATAAGGAACCAAAACGTCTATACAGTAGTCTATAATTTTAATTTCTCACCTCATTTTATAAATATACAAATGCACTAAAGTAAGACATAAATTAACATAAGATTAACTTTATTCACGTTTTTTATGAAAAAATTTAGATAAAAATCTAAATTTTTTAGAGGCAATAAATTTATTCCTTCCTAACGCTATCTAAACCTCTATAATCCTCTCATACGGTATAACTTATATAAATATACCCTTTATATGCATAAAAACTTAGTATTAATTATTGATTTTGAATTGAATATTAGACTTTGTGTTCACGATCGACACAAACTCTACCAATGCTTAGAAGCACAGGTGAGGCTATTTGTAGTTGAGATGCGTCTCAATCTTCTGAAGCATTTAGAGCACGGATCACAAGCTCTGTTCGAAGCTATGATAGACCAATACGGAAAGCTATGTCGGGCTTCGAAGAAAAGCGCGCAATTCCTGCAAGAGTTGGAGTCTCGGCATTTGCGGAAGTTCAACCTCACCTGGGAGTTCCTCAACAGAAGACTCTTCCAAAGCACCGTTTATTGCGATAACTTCATCAAACATGGCTTACCTAAGTATGTCATTTCATTGTTGAGTCAAGTGTTGGCTATTTTATACACATTTATAAATGCATTTTCTTAATAACAATTCAAAGACTGACGGCATTAACAAAAGATCGTTCGCTCATTGATATGTACGCGAGATTTCTCAAGTTTGAGGACGAAATGACTGTCATATCAGTTGTTTGGCGAGAAGCCCAACAGTTTATCGATAAATATGAAAAAGTAATTCTATTTTGTTTCTATCATTGTCTTAATCTGATAACGAATTGCTTTAATTCTATAACAATTGATATGCTTTCCATTTGATGACATCCATAGTTTGCTATATTAAACAAAAAACGTGCACTTATTAAAGAATGGGAACAATTCAGTGTTGAGTGGGTTTTGGACGATCACGTTTCGGGTGCGGGTAAAGCAAAGTCAGGCGACAGTCCGATGTGTATCAAAAAGCCATCGATAGAGTGTCTGAACGCACGTTTTCTCGAAGAGCAAAAGCTTCTCAAATCCGGTAAAAATATGCAGTCAGTCAACATCGCAATGGAAACACAGTCCGCACTTCAGGAACAGATGCTTTTGGCCGCATATGGAGAATGGGATGCGATCGACATCAAGACTATGTCCAATCTTTCGACGCCTAATAAGCAGCTGAAGAGTGCGACGGCTTCGACACAAGTGGACCTCTTGTTCACCACTAAATCGAAATGTAATGAAACAAAAGTGAACCAAATGTCAGAACTCGAACACGAAGAGGACGACTGCGATGACGACGACTGCGATGAGGAAGAAGAGGACGAGGATGTGGACGATGAGGAGGACGACGAGGATGACGACGACTCCTGTTCTGACCAAAGCTCGACCACTTCCACTTCAACCAGTAATAATCAAAGAGGAGAAGGAGGAAGAGTTTGTGACTGTTGTTATTGCGAAGTGTTCGGTCACGGCATGCCTGCAGTCGCGCCCACCTCTCGAAACTTCAATGAAATGAGAGAACGATTAAGAATGAGATTATCGAAGAGAAAGGCGGAGAAGTGCGAGAAAAGTGGGGCCACGAATGCCATTGCAGTCGAAAATAACTTAAAACCTAAAGATAATAATGAGGTGGAAGACAAACGAGATTTGGAAGAGTTAATCAATTTTATTAACGGAACCGATAATAACGTTAAGGAAAAGAAAAAGAAAGAAAAACAAAAGAAGAAAAAAGATAAGAAAACAGATATTAAGAAAGAAAAGGAAAATAAGCCCATTTCTAATAATTCCAATTCAAAAACTGCCGAAACTAAGAATCATAAGTTAGACAAAAATAGTGATCATTCGAAACAAATAAATGGAAGTAATCATTGCCATCAAAATAATCATAAGCTAAAAGAGCAACAACCAAAACATGACCATTTAGTTGACGATTCAAAAGTCAATCATGATTTGAGTTTAGACTTATTGACCACAACGCAGATGCAGACGCAGACGCATGAGGCCACTAATTGTAATGGTATTAATGGCATCTCTAACGGTGTCCCAAATGGTGTCTCCAATGGTGTCTCGAATGCCAATCAAAGGAATAATAAGAACGGAAATAATAAGAAGAAAATCAAAATTTCCAATGAAAAGAAAGATGAAAATAATATAAGTCATTCTCCGGTTCACATTCAAAATCAAAACCTTAATGTCAATCACAATAAAGCCAATCAACAGGTGGTCTGCAATGGCATTATAGGACACCATAAGACGAATGGCAACATCTCGAACGGCACTAAACAATTGCAACAAATTTCAATATCTCCAGAACGCGTCGACTCTGATTTGCGACACCTGAAGACCAAACACAATAAGATCCATAAGAACAAAAAGAAGAACAGCTCTGATGAAACCTTCTCTCCTGGTTTGTCATCTTATTTGAATTGACATTTAATTGATAGTCGAAATGATTATATTGTTATATATTATTTATTTCTCAGATGACGTTTTTATGCCGAAAGATATCGATTTAGATAATGGAGAACTCGATGAATTCGAAAAAGAGTTGGAGGCTTTCAAAAGGTTGGTCTTGTACCACACTATATATTAGATTGTCTTATATACTATTCTATTATTATTATTATCTATTATTATAATCTATTATAAGTAATTGGTTTAACAATAATGAACTACATTTTTGTGAATTACAGGTTTTGTTTCAATTCAGTTCCATTGGCGCGAAAAGAGAAAGTGAACGTCAATCTCAAGGATATTGTTATTAAAAAAAGAAATGAATGAATAACTATATGAATATAAATTTGAGTTTTAAGTAATTGAATATTGGAAATAGAGTTGAATGAAATGATGGAAAAACTATTGTGATAATAAAATTTTAAACCTTAAACTATAAAAAGGTGAATTAAATGACCGCTTGTAAGTTAATTTCACACATTTTTTCATAAATATCTTAATCAGCCAATTATGAAATATCTGTATTTGTTATTAATCGATAATAGAATAAAGATTGATATCATATTATGCTATAATTAGCTCTAATCAAACACTTGAACCTTAAATGTTTTTTAAAGCAATTTTCAACATTTTTTGTGAACATAAAAGCTGTTTTACTTGAAATTTAAATTCAAGGAATGCGTAAAAATCTCAACAATAATAAACATGAATTCTCGAGAAACAGTTGTGCCCCAAATGTTATACTGGTTTTAAACCTCGAGGCTCTGATAGATAGTTCGACTCTAGATAGTTGATTGTTTTTGCGTTGCATCTCATTTGTATCTATTATTTGCATAACTGTTTCTCTTATTATATAAGCGAAACCTAATCCAATCTAATCCATTCAATGACTACATTATAACCTAATCTAATCCATTCAATGACTACATTATAACCTAATCTAATCCATTCAACATTATAACTACCTATAGAGACAGTATGTCTCACTTAAATCAAATATTGCAGCAATACATTAGACTTTGCTCTTATGGAATGTTTGAATGCCTTCATTTTTATTAACAAATAAATACAAATGCTATACAAATTGAAAGGTGACGACAATATATCAAATATATCAAAATCTAAATAAATTAAATATGCACTCAATGACCTATAATTTAAATGACTATTTAGTGCTTTTATATTAATTTAAAAACTAAAAATAATATATAAAATGTGAAATTTCATATTCGATACTTAAATATTTATCACTTAATAATTAAAATTATTCTATATTAATGTCAGTATAAGTCTGAAACCACCATAACTGGTGAGCGTCGTCTTCATTACATTCAGTTGTTTTCAGATCTGCCATACTTTCCAAATCAGAAGTTGACAAACACTGATCAGTTGCCACGTTTCTAATGTGTCCGCCTTTGGAGTGTTTCCACAACTGCTTCTTCTTCTCCTGTCGAGCGGTTCTCTTTCTTCGTGTTTTCGCGAACTTAATGTCAATACATTTACTCATTTGGACCACTTCTGAGTTGTAGTCAGCGGTGGCGCAGCTCTCCTCACGTCTCAGTTCACCCGAATTGGTGAGAGAGAACACTTGGTTAGTCCACATATCTTTGGGTCGATCGGGAGAACAAACATATACTCCTAAGTTATGTGGTTTATCCTCATCTCTATTAAGATTATCGAGACATAGGTTGGAAATACCGTTTCGCACAAAACCATACGCCTGACACTCGACGTCGAAAATATATTTCTTTTCTGTGTAAACGTTTTCTAAATACCATTTAAATGATTTACATTTTAATTGTTTTTTAAGCTCTAGTCGTGCGGACAAATCGCCGGCGTTTACATTCTTGAGATCATTTCGATGCATAAAAAAGTACTTTTTGTAGTCTTCCATCCAAACCAATACTGTTCTCAAAGTATTGATTCCATGCGTGTCTTTGCCATTGAAAGAATAGGGATGATAGTCACGGAAGATGTGTCCCACGTGACTGCACGGGTGTATTTCGAGTCTTCCCCCGCACTGCCAAATGCGAAAAGAGAGCTCTAAGTTCTCTCCGCCCCAGATTTCCATTGACTCGTCATAAGAGCCGATTTCAAAGAAATAATGCCTATCAATAGCAAAGAGTCCACCGGCCATTGTTGGTGAGACGGCAGCTTTGGTGGGATTCTTTTTGGTGGAGTCTTCGGGAATGTCGATCCACGTGAAGTGTCCACTCCATGTAAAGCCGCCCACTTGGAAGTAATAGGGATTGCCGGCGAAGTACTCCAGTGTCTTGTCAGAGATGACGTCAATTACAGGACAGATGACATTTCTTCGGTCATCTCTAATGCGGTCGAGCAATGGCTCTAACCATCCAATGGTGACTTCGCAGTGCGAATCGAGGAACACAATCGCGTCGCCCTTCGCCACTTTGGCGCCTATAAGTCGAGCTCTGATCAGTCCTTCTCTTTTATTTAATCGAATAATTTTGATTCTGTCGTCAAAATAGTAAGCAATATATTTATCTAAAGCGTCTTTGAGTTCACTCTTATCACTGAAGTCGTCCACAAGTATTACTTCTTTGAGCAACAGATGAGGCGTTCGGTTCCAAACCGACCAAATGGTTCGTATGAGTGCAGACCAGATCTCATTCGTATAAATGATGACAATAGTGGCCGTCCCTAAAGTGGGCAAAGAGTAGTCCACTTTCGAGCACTCGTAAGGACGCGCGTCGACCAGCGATCGGTTCGGACTAATTCGGTCACTAATGAACACATCGAAGGCACCCGTTTTGAAGAGCTGTTTAGCCCTTTCCTTGTCTTCACTGTTATCCAACTTTACGGGTAATCCTCTTTCACCCCAACCAGAGATCACAGGATTTAAACTTTTAAACATTTGCCAGTCTTTGGCACTCAATTCAATCACAGATGCCTTGGATTTCTTCGCAGATTCTGTTGAAACCGACGAAGAAGTGGAAGACGAAGAACTTCTTATTGTACGCGAAAGTAATATAAATATAGCAGCGATTGAAAAGAAGGCACTAATCATTCGGATTATTGACATTTTGTTGCGTCGAATGCGAAGCGTTGTTATTCTTAATAAAGACATCTTTTATGATATTTTGTGCTTTCGTTTCGATTTAGTTATAAAACTATAAAATTATTCAATATTTTCAATATTTTCTATAAAATCAAATTTCGTAAAATTCCATCAAATTCTGCATAAAATACAAAAATCAGACAAACATCAAATGTCTGTCAATCCAATAGACGTTAACTAAATTATCATTAATTCAAATATATTTATATTTTTAATAATACTTACAATACATTAGAATTGTGTATAAAAGCAATACATTTATAAATTGATACAATTTTAAACTTTATAGTTTTGGCTCATTTTTTGCAAACAATGATTCATATTTGAGTCAAACAATCGATTCATAAATTATTAAAGTGTTAAAAGTTAATCAAACGTTGAATCAGTAATAAATAATATTAATATGTTTATCAATAAGTGTTAAACACGGATATGATTTGATATATTTATGATATATTGCTATGAATACTAATATAAATATTAAAGCCTATAATAATAAATAGAAATGATGTCAATGGGAATCAGTTCCACGTTTGACAAAACAACAACTCTTGAAGAGAAGACAGACTCGTTATCACAGATAGAGATATTTGTGTGAAATAATAATAAACCAGAATTTAAAGCATTTTTAAATTGAAAGCATCCCTTTTTCTACAATTATTTCTACGCAAATGTATTTCCATTCAATTCAAGTTAAATAATATTCATATTTAATCATTTAATTCATAAGATGTGAACTCATTGTAAATACTGTACTATTATTTTCATAAATAACTTATAAAATGCAATACAAACGAAAAGCCGGCAAAACACTAGACAACACACATTTGTCTCTCTTTAAAATGTTTTCAATGTTTTGAACAACAAATTCATAATTTCACGGTCTCTGAAATCACATTAAATGGGATTCAATTGAGAGGTCGTTATTCTCCAATGATTTTCTCATTAAAGTTAACTTTTATACAAATAATTATTGTGCAAAACAGGTGTCGAACTATAATTACAGCAAATATACTGAGTTTTAGTATAAGTGCATAAATGTATTTTTTAATGTATTTTTTAATCATTTATTTAATCTAAACATAACTTTATATCAAATGAATGCGTAAAACAGTTACTTTCGCTCAAAAATTTCATTATTAATATTTAGATAACTAATTAATTTAAGTTTAGGTTTAAATACTCATAAGCATTTAG
>JAUJYU010000196.1:0-16150 GCA_033995675.1 Nothrus silvestris
CGACTTTTAATATGATTTTATAAACTAATGAAAAGTAGTGTTAATTAATTTGAACTAAAATTTGTGCAATCGATTGTTAGATTTAAATTTTTTTCGAATAAATTTTTTTAATCTATAACTTGAATATTTGGAAAGTTTTTTAGTTCATTTAATTCATTTGATTGCATTATATATAATCCATATCGCAGTGAAAGAGATTAGAATAATTTTATTTTTCCTTATAATTTGCATTTAATTATGGATAAGTAATTATTACGGGTTTTATTTATTACGGGTTGTATTTCCAACAAATTATTTTATTAATCCTTTTTTGCGCATTAAATAAGTAATATTTAATGGTTGGCTCGTTTTATTAAATTAATTGAATAAACGTTCATTTCAATTGTTGATCTCAAGTAAGGTCTAATCAATCTTTGGTTTTCATAGATATTATAACAAAAAATTAGTCAAACAATAAGTTAAGATTGATTAATATTATATTAAGTTTAATGCTTCTATTATATGATAGTGTAAAAGAAAAATTGTTACAGTTATTGAATTTTGTTTTTAAGTTTTTATTTTTAATTTTTTTGTTTTTTAAAAAATGTTTTTCTTGTGCTCAAACATAATAAAAAAGAAAATGATATGTGCTTTACAACTATCAATATATAGTAGAAAGAAGAGAAATAATGTTAAGATAGAATGGCTTTAGAGTGAGTTAAACGTGTTAAAGTAGTTTAGTTGCATGTTATTGAGTGAGTCAAGTCAGTCAAGGTTGTCCACATGTATGTATGCAATGTTTGAGACCCTTTCAAGTTTAGAAACGCTCTCTTAAAGCCAGAGAAATGAGGCAAAAGTTTCTGCTTTTATAAACCTTGACTACACCTTTTTGATAAGCTTTCTTTAGTAAATGTAATTATTATAAAGTGTGAGTGCAAATCATTAAGAGATGATTTGCTAATAAAATTATTAGTCGCTATAATGCAATAGAGTCTGTAGCTAGCTGATACTAGATACTAGTCGAAGCTATACTCATATAATTTGCTGTAAATATACAATTGAATAGTTGTAGTAAATTTACAAGTTTTGCGAATTCGATACTTTTGCTACTTTAACATATGATATAAATTAGTGCTATTTCTCGGTGAAGAGTCTATTTCTCAGTGAAGAGTCTATGCAGAGCACTGCAAGGCTAGCTTGGCTTTGGCTATGTCGTGATCTAATGCATCATTTGCTGATTGTAAGCCAGCCTGAGATAAGTTCCCTCTGGAATTTGTGAGTTAAAAAGCAAAGCCAAGCAAAGGGAGCACTTAAACAACTTAAATTCAAGGACGTCTGAGGAAAAATAACCCTTTAAATCCTTGCGGGTACGTCTCTAACTCAAACTCATATCAGTATAAGTATAAGATCTAAGTTAGTTTTATTTCCTCCCTATCCTATCATCATTTCTTTCCTTAATAGTTAGCGCCACAAAACTCAGACTAAAAACCGGAAAATTAATTTGAATTATTGCGTTTGGTTTAAGTTTGGTTTAAAACTTGTATAACTAACGACTTTTGCCTTCCAGTCCAGGAATGGGCACAAATTTAAGTTAAATCTGATAAAAAAGGTTTGCAAACAAAATCCTTTACTATTGGAAAATAAAATGTTCTTTAACTATGTTATGCGTATCCCATAAATTCACAAATTTTCAATGTGCAGTATTATTACGCTATTTAGTTTAGTTGCTTTGGATCTGTTCTCTTGTAGTGCACATTACATTGTGCTCAGTCTGAGTATCAGTTGTGTACTATTGAGGGCAACTCCTTTCCATGTTTCCGTTCTGCCTTTTGACACTTTGATTGATGAGTACGAGGTTCACCATTGCTCAGGTCATCGAGACTGAGCTGATCATAATCCATCAAACCATCTCATAAGCCTTGATCAAAGTAGCTTTGAGTCTTATTTCTTCTTATATTCGCGTCTGTCTGTCTGTCTGTCTCTGTGTGTGTGTCTTT
Source organism: Nothrus silvestris (assembly GCA_033995675.1). Classification (NCBI taxonomy): domain Eukaryota; kingdom Metazoa; phylum Arthropoda; class Arachnida; order Sarcoptiformes; family Nothridae; genus Nothrus; species Nothrus silvestris. The sequence continues at coordinate 1,977 of JAUJYU010000196.1, forward strand.
GTCTCTGTCCCTTATTCTTGGTCTATGTCTTTGAATGTGATCTAATATACGATCCGTCATATATTGAGAGTCATCGCTATACAGCACAAGTATGGTATACATGAATGCACTTAAAAACATCTATGAATCCCAATCGGGGCACACAATAAGTCAAAACGTTTTTTTAAAAGTATTTTCTTCTAAATTGCCAAACAGACCATGAGATAAGTTAAACTTGTAATTGTGTTAAAATTACATTTATTCTTTGTGATCCGACTGTTTGTTGCTTTCACTACCGTGTAATTTATGGTTGTATTAGAGTTTACTCTTTATAAATTATTGCCTCAAACATATTGTCTTAAACATTGTCTTATTGTCTAATCTCTTTGAAAATCACTTAAATAACAAACATTATTGAGAAAGTATGGATCAAAGCGCGCAAATTATTTGTTGTTATTCTTCCAAGTAGGTTATAGTTGAATGCAATTACATGAAAATATGGTTGGACTGATATTAACCGACAGATAATTTTCTTGCGCTAATTTAATGATTCTTCTCGTTTTTCACTTTCACGCGCGTTTCAAAGTCAGTGATGCTTATAATTCAGAATATCGTAGAAAAGAGTCTATTGAGAAAAATTTGTATTCATTGCTCATGAGTGTAATTGCAATTTAGGACCACAGATATAATACTTTCATTGGGAGTAATTTATCATTAGGTCGACTCGATTTCTCATTTCATTTGATCAAATATCACATAAAAGCATTTATTGCATTGTATGCTCTATACTAAGTCTTGTATAAGCATTGAATAAAATGAAACAGATCTATGAAACTCGCATCTTTTAGAAGATTGTTTAGTGTATCAGAATCAGTATCTGTTGTATACATACATGAGAAGCCATGCGTATCCGATACCTGGGTATTTGAGACGGTAGACAACAGTTACTACAATTGGGTTGCAATAATGCAACAATGCTCGCAACGCACAGAAAGACGCTCTGAGACGTTGTGTTATGAAAGCGCCGCAAGGCTGGTCAAGGTTGAAACAGTTGCTACCAAATTGCAGAGCAGAGCAGTGACAAAATTACGCTTCACTTATTTTTGAGTTTTCATGAATCTTGGCTTCTCCTCTTCCTCTATACACATCTGCAATTTCACGGTATTTCTCTCTCATGAACACAACTTATAACTTACATTGATTTCAGCTCTGCTTCAATCTTTCGAATCAAATACCTGTGTGACTGTGACTTCAACTTTGACTTCGACGCGATCTCTTGTTTCAATCGCATCACTGATGCAGTCGAACGAACTGTTCGAGCAATACCTGTAATATAAAACAATTCTTGTGATACATAGACTAAAACTTCATAGCATCAACTAAGTCATGGATGGCCTTTTCTCTTAATCATTTATTACTATTACTATTATTATTATTTCAAGTCTGAGTCCATTAATTGAAGTGTCGAAACATTCTCAAATCGATAAACAATTGCATCTTTTCTTATTTAAGTTGCATTAATATTGAAATAATTTTTGCGGCAACTAATTTACCTCTCATTATAGAAAATAAAAGACAATATAATACTGAAATTGTTTGATACCTCCGGGAAATTCCTGTGTAGTAGTAGTGCCACCTTCTCCTCATTTTCTTTTATTATTAGCTCTATAGAGTGTACTCTCAGTATACTTGAGTATCGTTGAGCTCAATCTTAACTCCAAACTAAGCTTAGCTGAGCATAGCATGAATGAAACTCAACGCATCACTGACTTCATATATAACGTTTGCTACCAGTTCTTCACTTTTTTCTCCAGTTTATTTCCACGAAATTAATCAGAGTTCACATCTTAGTCTTAGTCTTAGTTTTTACAAATTGTTCCTACGCTCACATGATTCCGATTGAAACTTTTTTTACATGTCAGGTAAATCTTGTCCCAAGTTTGACCGCAAAATTGTTTCTTTTGTGGTTTTGGCCAATTTTTAACATTGATTCTCAATTGCATTCATTGAACTTCATTTATTATATTCAATGAACCACTTTTTCAGTCTTAACCTAGTCTTAAGCCTAACGTTATTGAATCATTTTTTCAAATCTTTTGTTTACTTTTATTTAGCATTAAAATGATAATAATATTAGTTTATTAGTTGAGATTACTTTTATTGACCAAAAAAGTAAGTTATTAGCAGTTGGAAGTGAGGCAATAATTTTTTGTGTCGGCAATTCAGTCGAGTGATTAAGTGGTTGTAATATTTAGCTCTGTTTTGTACTCTCCCTCTCGCACACACTCGTCTCAGCTCTCTCTGTCTCTCTCCGTTTCTCTCTCTCCATCTCTCTCTCCCTCCCTCCCTCTCTCTCTCTCTCTCTCTCTCTCCCTCTCTCCCTCTCACTCTCCCTCTCTCCCTCTCTCCCTCTCTATCTCTCTCTCTCTCTCTCTCTCTCTCTCTCTCTCTCTCTCTCTGTTTTGTATTGAGCATCAGTAGTAGTTTGTGTCCCTTTTTAGTGAAAAAATGCGTGTATGTGTTCACATGTATGTATGTTTGAGCGCCGCTTTTGCTGTTTATGTCCTCTTCCTCTGCTGATTACTTAATCGATATGCCTCTCGTTCTTTTGGTTCTTTTGCTTCTCTTCAGTGGTGTTGATGTTTGAGTACAAAAGTTTCGACCCTTATTTGTGCCAAAACTAAAAGTTGGCCAACAGTACAGATCTTGTATAAAGAACATTCTTTTGGTAAAGTAGAGATTTTTTCGATGGTTTGATATTCTCTTCTTCTAGTCTTCTCTTATTTTGGACTTTTCTCTTTTCTCATTTAAGTCGTTTCTTATTCCTCCTCTTCGTTCTCAGTCTTGAGTCACAAGTCTTGAGTAGCGTTAGTGTTGTCAATAGCGGGCACTTTTCACATTAGAATATGTTTAACGAGTAATTTGCTTTCACTCGACTAATTACAAAAGCAAAACTTGGATGAAGTAATTTTTTGCATCTCTATGTTATATAAGGGGAAAACTCTTACGATTAGAGGGGATGTGAAGCAGCATTTCTTTGCCTCATCAATAATTAGTTTGATTACTTAGAACTGCTCTCACGAACTTATTAAGACTTAGTTGCAAAAGAAAAGCCAACTTGAATGTGACAACTATTCAGTCTTCAATTAATACAGCTTTCCTTCACTCTGCTCATCACATCTGCACAATTTTGCGTAACTTATTATCTAATACTATCTCATACTATGTTATACCCCATACAAAACTTTTAGCCCTTTTTCAATTAAATGTTCTGAAATAGTAAAACAAGCCTTCTTTCTAATTGAATTGCGAACCGCACTTTTGACTTCTCAGTTGGCGCATGAATTGCTGGTCAATGTTTTACTAAAGAATAAGCTGCGAATGTGCTTCATTATAATTGAAAAAGCAAATGTTTGCCCATTCAAATATGTGCTCCATGTGGTGACTGACTTCACTTCACCAAGACTTCAATCATACCATTTCTGACACTACTCTTTTAGTTATGTAAGAGTAAAAGAGTCACTCAACACACACACATATTTCAAAGTATTTTGTCTTCAGAATCACATATACCAATTGGTTCGCCAACACTAAGATCTCATCATTTCATTCATTTAAATATAACATACTGCATAAACATAAATAAGTTTAAACGAGTTCACACTCAATACAACAATATATCGCTAAAAGATTTAAGTGAGAGAAATGCAACTCAGATTATTTGAATTGAAACACAAATATGATCTAAAGATTAAATTAAATTAAAATATGATTGAAATTTAGCAATACTATTGTTATACTAACTTTATTATTTAATTCAATTCAATGCAATTAAATTTCAGAAGTATGACAAAATATTTACTTTTCTCTTGTATTTCAAAATCAAGTATTCATTGTTTTAATTAGAGTTAAGAAATGAACTCGAAATGCCTGACATTAATGATTTACTTTTAGATAACTTGAAATTTGATTTATATAAATTGTTTTGTATTATATTTATATTAAACTAAAATATAAAACCAAAGTTAAAACTGGTAGGGATGAAATGGAAGCAATAATACTGGCTATGGTGTGTGTGTGTGTGTGTGTGTGTGTATGTGTGTGTCTGTCAATGACTTTGCGAGGGTGTTTAGAGCATTGATGCTGGTTATGCTCGCTGTGTTGTGTAATTTAAATACAAGGTCATGAGAGAGGTTAGACATATGTGAACAACTTTTATTGAACAAATCTTTTTAATATCAGCAGCAGGTTAGTTGAGACTAATAGATCTTCAACTTCCTCAGCGGGATATTAATGATTTATTGTTAGAGTAAAAATACATCCAACAAAACAATAATAAGATGTAAGACAACACATGCAAATAAGGAATAGTAAATGGATAACTGAATTTTAAGTATTTCAAATTTTAACTAACTTCTTAGTAAAATATGAACATTACTAAAAGCATCCTCTATTCTCCTTGACCTCTATTGATGGTATCCAATCCCTTATACGGCAGATTCGCTCGCGAGGGACTCTTTTATATAATGATTTTGAAGACCCTTCTGTGGGAAACACAAATATTTGATTTCTATCCAATCGCATATTTGATTAACAACTTTTTTAAATCAAAATAAAACTATCTTTTAATGTGATGTCTGTAGAAATAGACATTAAGTGATAACATCATTCCAATGTTCTATTAATCATTAGCTCATATTCTAAATTCAATGAATAGACTTCTTCTAAAATAGTTAAACTTAAATTTGTCTTCATTGAGTCAAATTATATGAGAATAATAGTTACCACAGTTCTTAGTTTTAACTAATTTTGATAAATGGAAAGCGAGTAAATTGTGTTTAGTTAAGTCAATTTGATTACGCAATTTAGCCTTAACTCACCTGAAAAGAAACATTTTTACGAAAATAGTTAAGTGTATCAGATGTCGGAATGTAGAGATGGCACAAACCATAGTTATGCTTGAGAAGTGCCACAATTGATTTCTCATTTTGACACAACATGACAATTATATCAATTTGTTTCGTTGACTAGTTTTTAGTGGCAGTGATGTGTGCAAACACGCAATGACAAAATTTGCATTCAAAATATATATAAAGGAACAAATTTTTATACGCATAAGCTATTTATATAAAACTTTTATTTACTATGGTATATACAGTGTAGTAGTTTTTCTTTCATTTGATTGTTTGAGCCTCGAATCTCGAACACTTAAAAAGCCTCAGGCTTTCAGAGAATTTTTTTGAAATTTGAGAGTCTGATACCCATCATTGAAGACAGTGGTGCGTCCACTTTTGAATATACCTTAGTCACTACGAAGTAATACATCACAGGTTACTATTATAGTATTTCAAAAAATATTATTCTAGATTTTAAGTAGCTATAGCTATATATTGTATTATATACAACCTCAAAGATTTTTTTCTAGTGGAACTGATAGTTTACGGAGCCATCTAATTAGGCTACTAGACTTTGCCTTCCAGTTCACTTCTAGCACAGTATTTATCAATAATAATGTAGTATAAATTACTTTGAAGTTTGTGATTGATTCCGTCACAAATAGACATATTTGACCAAAATTTGAGAGACCAAAATTTTCTACTAAGTTATATTATATATTTGATATACTTTATCGATTCGATATTCTCATACTTGCATTTCATCCCACATCGAACTGAACGTATAAGTTATATATTCAGCGGTTGCGGCCCTTTCTGTGTGGGCCATTCCTTAAGAACCCACTGCGTCCCGCAAATTACTTTCGTGATGGATCACCTATTACTATAAGACAAAAATAAGATGTTGCACTCGTAACAACTTAAATAACCATATATTCATTGCCTAATTTTTATCTTTTTTTTCTTTGTTCATCTATACACATGTTTGAAGCTTTAGAAATGTAATACATTTATGTTCTCTTCTGTCTTACACTTGCTTTCTTGCAATTAAGAACAAACTTTGATTCTTTCAATTTATAAATAAAGAGTATTTCATTTGATTCATTAGTAATGAATCATTATTATTCTTTCCTTTACTCTATTTCTTTCATTTTATATCTTATAACAACAGGTCAGTCAATATCTTATTATATTTGAGTAAATTAATGACATTATACAGTATATACTTTGTAATTTGATTATTTCGGCGTACATTCATTCTTAAAAAAAATTGCATTAAGAGAACACATTTGAATGTGAAGAATATTGAATGTGAAGAATATTTATTTATTTTTTACTTTGCATTCAAGAAAAAAAGTTCGTTTGACGCGAGACTTCATTGATAAAAGTTGTACTAACTCAAGGTAAATAGTTGAGTAAATAGAGTTAGTATTGATGACATTTTTTTGTTGTTCTTCATATGAATATTTGTTGAAAAAAATTATTGAAGAAGTAGTGAATGAAAGTTTAATACTGGTGTATATGAAACCGTAAATATCATTACAGTTAATATCAGGTTTTCATCAGAAGGAGGGGGAGCTATGCTATGCTCGCATCAGTCTTTGCTTCAGAGGTTCTTTAAGAAGAATGTCAGAATGTGCCGCCTGCGGTGGGAAGCAAAGTGAGCCCAATTGGCGATTGCTCATGTATAACATGAAGCTTTCTTCTTTGCTTTTCTTGAGTCATCCAAATATGCATTTGCCACTCACACAGAATGCCGCACAAACACTGGATTATTCAGTAGTGGAGATTCATTTTGCTTGATTCCGGTCTTCCAATATATGTGTGAGTTTTAACTTTGGATGAGTTGATGAGTTTGTGAACACTTTGTTTTTCTATAATGTGTTGAATTTTGATTCAAATCGAACTAAAGTTTTATTGAATTGATTGTAAGATTTGAAGTGATGATAGTGTTGTCTGCAAAGAGTGTTTGACTGGTCAATGCATTGCAATGCTAGTTGGCCCGATCGGACCCATTCAGATGCATCAGCCTATCTTGAATTCTCACTTAATTGAGAATAGCGTAGCTCATGATTATGATAACGTAGCCTTTAGTGTTCCGCATCTCTATTACACGAGACATATTAAACAAGAGATTGCTAGTGAAAGTGATTCACAATCAGCGTCACAACAGAATTGTCATTTTCCTTTCTTTAACAAAAGCCGTATGTCTTATGATTCTAATAGAATTATTGGTTCCACAGCAAACTCAATGTATTCAGTGAAGGTGTGCATTTTTCTCACCAAACTTCATTATTTCTGTCATTGTTTTTCAAATTATCTGCTCTTCTAATAAGTGTTAAGATATAATATAAAATGTATATTACTTTGCATAGAAAGCAGCTCTGGTCTGGCCCGGAGCTCCAGACGGTGGAGTTCATGGTAAATCAGGATCTGGTGGTGGTATTGTCGGAATCAGTGGCGGTGGAGGTGTCAACTCATCACTGGTCAACTCACCACCTGTTTCAGGTGCCACATCCGGACGAGCGGTCTCTCCAAACTCAGGTCTCGTGCATTGGGTGTCAGTAATGGCAGATCACGCACACGTCCCGAGTCCTGCACATTCAGCCGGCCAGCACGTGGATAGTGCAGCTGTTCATTACATGTGGAACGGAGCCATTGAGGTTAGATAAAATTCTTTATATCAATAAATCTTATCTTTCATATGCTATTCATGATTTATTACATAACCTGTATATAAGAAATATAACTTTAAGCCAATATCATTTTCAATTGCAAATGCAATGCATACTTATTTATATGTCATTAATACCTGATTATCCTTAAACTAAAAGAAATATTTCCTTCAAAATTTAATTGCGTTTTAATGACATGTGTGCGTGTTGTATGGGAGTCAACCAATTCTTGAACTATAGTCGCCTAAAAAAGATATTTTCTTATACAAACCCATTATTTCAAAGTTAAAGATCCGCGATCTTTAACAGCAAATATCTTGAGCCATAAATCTTGTTATCCTTTACCTTTTTTGTGCTACAATTCTTTGATACAATTTTTCAAATTTGCATTAAATGTTACTGTTTTGAGATTTCAACTCTGCTCTAACTTTGACCTCATCTTATCTTCTTTTGTACTCTTAGAGCCCAATCTGAGACCCTCTTCTGTAACTTCTATTGAAAGTTGCATTTTCACACGGAGATGCGCTCACATACAGACCTAAAGTCTCTTTACAACTTTACTTTTGCTTCAAATATCAATTCAATCCACATTTGTCAATATCTTAACCTTAGCTCATCTTCTATTATATTATATATAACTTTTCAATACAATATATTTTTACACAACAATTCTAGGCTATTGTCAGCTATAAAATACAATTTAAATATTTCGATAGAGCATTTAGTGTAAGCTTTAATGTAAAAGCAAGCCTTAATATTAAATATTATAAGTTCGACATAACTGTTGACTGTTATGCACTCATTAAATCTATAGTAATATCAATTTAATTCAAAGTAATAAATTTAATTACACACGCAATCATCGTTTCATTCAATTTATTTTTAAATGCTTAACCTATTCTACAGTTGTTTAATAATAATAAAGTTCTCTCAAAAATAATTTATTATTATTATTAATTAAAATTAAAAATAATTAAATAAACGTGAATAATTTTCTCAAATATAAGATTAAATTCTTAGAAATGTATATTTTGCTATTTTTTCTTAAAAGTTATTAAAATGTAAATATTTTTAGTCTTCTGGACTTTCATTTGGTGATGAATTTAACTTAAATCAAAGATTATAACACATTATTCATTGCTAAAAATTTATAATGAGATAATTAATAATTATAATAATATTTTGTTATAAGACATTCATAGGACATAAATTTAGATAATTTTGAAAGAGAATCGTAAAGACTTATTATTTGTCAAATGTATTATTAATATTACAATATTTTCCAAGTTGAAAGCCTCGGATGCGAAGCAAATAATTATCTCTTAACTTAAAACTTTTTAAAAGTAAATCGGATTTTAATTTTACTCTAAATGATTACAGAAAGTATACTTTGTTATAATTGAGCGAATTCGACGTTTTATATAATAAAAAACGCTATCGTTCTCTATCTTAATGACACTATAAACCAAACTCTAAACTATCTTTGATTGAAAGTTAACCAGTGTTTTAAACTTTTCTGATATGTTTTTTTATTTGCGGCAAATGAAAAATAAATTGAGGATTTAAAAAATCATTAAATAAATCCCTTATAATTCAAGTTTAGACTATCGCTGGTGTATTAATCATATTTTAATTCTATTATAAATTTTAGGTTTAATTTTAAATTATAGTTATTCAATATTTAGTTAAGAGAGTTATTTTTAGAAAATTATTAAAAATTGATTAATGCAAAAAATTCGTATTAGATTATTTCCACGGCTAGATAAAAATATCTGTCTTTAATCTATTTTTATTTTTAATTTTAGCCAAAATTATCTTCAGAAAATCAGCACAACTCTATTAATAAGGGTGAGTTATATAAAAGTTTATATTTTTAACTATTAGTTTTAACATTTAATATTTCGGCTCAAAATATAAGTTTTCAAAAACGTTTTTGTAATTTCTGACAAATTTCATAACAAAATATTTTCAATACTTTACAAAATTTAGTAGAAAACATAATATTTGAATTGATTACAAGAATGCAAACTTTTACACAACTAGTTATCAAAACACATACATCTTTTCGATCATAACATTAGCCTCACGTTTGTTACACTGCCATTATTTGGCATAACGAAAAGCTAAACCAATATTTCTGAGCTGTGCTTATGTATAACAGTAGCACTTGTGCGACATGTCATCTCCTATCAACTCATTGGCGGCATTTGTTTTTATATATTGAAGACATTGATTTATGATACAAGACAATAAACTCATGCTCTAAATTAAAGATTAAGGCCCTTTTGTCAAATCAAAAGCATAGCTCAACTTTGTGCCCAACTATATTATACAATTAAAGTTAGCTCTCAATCTCGTTAATTGATTTTTGAATGTTGAACGAAGTTAAAAAGATTAAGTTTTTACCCCATTTCCTCATGATTTTTATCAATATATAAAATGGTGAAACATTTAAAACATAAAATGATATTTCTATTTAAATATAAGCCATTTTGGTTACTGTATTGCCATATTTGATGTGAGCCTCTGTGTGTGTCTAGAATTTGCCACAAACTAATTGATACATTGAAAACATGCGAAGATTAGACTTACCTTAGAATATGTTGAACTCGAACACACCTCTGCTCATTATAATATTGAATAACATTTTCCTGATAACAAAGAGCAATTTTTGCACAATAACTTTCAATGAATTTATGTTCTTTTCAAAAAATGATCAATTGTTAATGAGTGAGAAAATCGTTCGTTAGAGTCATATAACTCTATGAGAGAAGAACTCTGCTCGAGAAGAAAACTGCAGAATCGGTGTAAATCTCTTTTAGCTTCTAATAAATTGATCTTACGATTCCATTGAATGCGACCACTTCTGCAAATGAGTTAAAAAGATAGTCATACTCTAGCTTTAACTATCAATATATTCGTTACTAATGTTAATAGCCTTTTAAAGAGCTGACAAATATAAGTGAAGAGAATAAAAAATTGGCAAAAAATTGATAACTTGATGTTCAGTCTATCAAACAATGTGTAAAACTAGGCAAAATTGAATGATCTCTTAATTCTTGCCATGTTTGGTCACTTATGGCAATTAGTGTTTATTTGTAATTATCTTTTCTATTATTGATTAGAACTGTTAAAAGCAAAATAAAGAAATACATATTTGAAGTTAACATTTGAAAGTTTGCCATAATTACGTTTATTTCTTTAATAAATTTAGATAAGATTTAGTATAAACTAATGTTACTCCAAGCTTACTTAAGCATGTTACTTAAGCACTCCATAACAAAACATTGTGTTGCTATCTTATTAATTTTTTAAAATGAGAAAAATTGCGATTTTCATCTGCTTTTCGGCCGTGATTTTTAGAGTGAGATCATATTTATCATCATTAATGTGATCAAAATAAAAGAATAATGGAGAAATTAATTTGATTACCAAAACTTGTTTAGCATAATAAAGTCCATATGAATCTGAAGTGCATCGCAACCATTTAAAAGTTTCATTAATTTATAAATTCCAAGACGTCTATGTAATTGCTTTTTTAATCAATTATTAAATAAGTTATTTTATTATTTCATTTTAGTAAATATTCATTTTGCAGTAAAACGATTAATATTTAGAGTTAGTCTCAATACTATTCTATTGCAAGTTCTTAGTCATTGGTGTAGTGCTTGTGCTTAGCTTTTTAGCAGAGAATCTGTAAAATACTGTAAAGCAGTTTTGCTTCACATATGCCCTTCTAGTCTGAATCAACATTATATTAGAAATCTCTCATTTTCTTCTTTCACTCTGTCCTGGTTGTAAAGAGTGTGTGTGTGTGAGTGTGTGTGTGACTGAGTGGATGTGTGCAGTGCTCAGCGCAGTGGTTGTGTGTCTGCATGTGTGTGAGTGTGTACGAAAGGGTTGCACGAGTATTAAATGAAAGGGTTATATGGGTGGCAATCGAAAGTGCATGCATGTATTGCAGTATAGTAGTTGATGATGATGTCTCTCCTGCAAGCTTTTCACTCGCAATGTGCATGTCTATGACTGGATTCAAAGGGGTAACAATTAGGGATCACCATTTAATTACGTAATGAAAAGTTCAGATCAACTTTACAGTTATTTTAAGCCTTGTTTTAAGTTTTAAAATAATTATTATTTATAATTTATTTGAATCTTATCATTTACAAGTGTATTGTGTAATGTTATTTGATTATAGAACAGGATTTTTAAACAATTTTTAAGTAATTAAATTGTTTAAATATTTTAAAAAACAAATAAATTTGTACTTAAAATCTAAGCAATTTGGATAACAAGTTGATTTTGATCAGCCAAATGTGGTTGTATTTGAATTAGAGCTTAGAAGAAAAACAAAAAGACTACTTATCAATGACATTTAAAAAGTAAAATTTATTTAATTTTATTTATAAAGCATTAATTTATTTGGTAAGATTTGCATAGGCACTATTGAATGTTGCGTTACATTAGCTAGCATATAGCTAACAGTTAGTGATTATGACGACGTCCTTGGCTCTATTCCTACCCAACCCTTTGAGCACTTCTCACTCAGTTCTGCCATAACTACATACTAAAAGCTACTTTACAATGAGCAGCAATACTGTACTGGGAGTTGCCGATCACTTCACTATATGTTTCGTACGTCAAAATACTGAATCAAACAATGATTTTTTGTGAGTTGAAACTAGTATTGCTGTTTATATTCTAGTTGTGGTCATTCACAATCTTGCCTTTTGTTGCCGGAAGAGTCAGGTATTAAACTCTTATTGAGTCGAGACTCAGACTAAGCGTTTATTATATACTAGCTTAATTTGAAGCTACCTCGCAGTCCTTCTTTTTCCTGCTGCTTATTTCAATGCAGTCAATGTGAATCTGATGCTATTTTAAGCGCAAGAACTCCTTCCACACACACTCTCTCTTTCTCTCTCTCTCTCTCTAATACTCTCTCATATTCTTTCGATTACTCTCTCATTCTTTCGAATACTCTCCCATTCTCTCTCATACTCTCTCAGTCCTGGCAGCGAATGATATCGACCTTAGTTTCTTAAATATACTCTAATAGTACTTTTATTTCAGTGCATTTACTGTTTTTAAAGTATTTTTCATATATTTTATAAATTTAAAAGGTTTTCAATTTTAATATCGATTATATCTGAATCTTTTATCCTATAAAAAATGGTTAGCCCTGTCTTTATGAGGAATGTAGTGCTCCTCAGTGTGACTATTGGTCGGTCTATTGCTATTACAAGTTTGCCTCTATTACTGAATTCAGGTGTTCTTCCAATGAGTATATTATTAGTGTATGATTTGCTGCCAATATGATGGATCTTAAAGAGAGCTCAATTAGTGCCACATTTAGCTCCGGTAGTTGTGCTGCTGTCGCCAATTTCGAGCCAAATCAGCGCCAAAATATATCTAATAGTAATAGTAGTGCTGCTCAATTAAATACAGCTACTGCTACACCTGTGATATCATTGTTCAAATTGAAGAATTTTTTATATCAACCGAAATTCAAGTCTCTTTTATCTACTGATGGTAAGGCCAACTCAACTTATTTATTCTTATTCTATTTTGTGTGCTTTTGCTCAAGACGTTTATGTAACAAAGTCTTTATAAGTCTCTAAAAGTCTTTATAAGTCTTTATAAGTCTTTATTACACTTATAAGTTATGGCAAACTTAGCAAAATTCAAACCAATGCGATTAATAACACGTTATATCAAACATGATTATAAAAATAGAGCCGAATTATTATCACTTTACTATTTTTATGTTTAAATTTGAAATAAGTTTACTTGAAATTAGTTGAGAAAAAGTCAGTTGAATTATTTTTTGTTCCACTCAAGACTCAAAGCTAGTGTTCGCTCATTTAGGGCCCAACAATAATGTTGATGAAGGTCGTTCTGGATCTGGCGGTTTAGACTCATCGCCATCATTGCATCATAATTTGTATGGAAGTCATGCAAGTGGTAATCGTGCAACAAATAATAATAGTCGACCGCCGACACCATCTGGGCAGCAAATGCTGGTTGTGCCACAACCTGTTAAGTCCTCAAATACTCTTTCAAGTGCACCTACAACTAATGGTACGGGCAGAAAATATCAATGCAAAATGTGTCCTCAAGTAAGCATCTTTACGTTTATTCTTTTTATATATTTATTTTCTAATACATAAAACCAAAAGTACAGGCAATGACATAAAACCAAAGTACAGGCAATGCTGTAAAGGAACAAATTATGTGCTGCACAACATATAACACTCTAGTTTTTCAATTTAACTAAAACAACACCTCCCATATAAACGTTCGCTTAACTTTTTTCCTCCTCATTCGCGAATTAAATTATATAAAAATTTTAATATTATTAATAACACTATTTAATAGTTTTATCCCAAAGATCAATCATTTTAAGCATTCAAAAGTGTCTCTCTTTGTATTGTATTCATCGCGAAACATAATTATGTTCTAAAATTATAATTTGACATATGTTTTAAAAGTTTTAACAGTTTTTTCAACCCAGAAGTGATCCATACAGTCAGTGAAGCGCTTTATTGTTTTTTTAGAATTAATAAATTTGATTTTTTGAAAAATATTAATTTAATAGTCGTCTCATAATTTTTTAACGTTAAAA
>JAUJYU010000197.1:0-16121 GCA_033995675.1 Nothrus silvestris
ACAAAATCTAATAATATATATTTTATACATTTTTTATTGGCATTTATGAAAGAAATAATATTTATGATTCTTTGCTTACTTTTCAATTTAGGTAAGAAAATAAAATTTAAAGAATCTTTCAATTAATGGTGTGAGTCGTTAACTGATACACGTTTTAAATAAGTCACTCATAAAGACATTCAACGAATGGTAAAATTGAAACTATTTATGCTCTCCGTTCACGTTCTCGAAGATTTTTCATAATTAAATGAATTCAAAAAATATAAAACTCTTAAAAACTTAAATATTATTACTATTTAAAGAGTGAGCAGTTTTTATGGCTCGTAATATAAATGAATATATTTGCGATTTATTAAATAATGAGACACTTAATTCTGTTTTTATGGAATTTGTGATAAAGCATAGCTTGTCTTGTTTTCTGGTTTTGGTCAATGAATGCTTAAAGGATAGGATCCATAAAAATTTTACGAGAATATAAAATCACGATGTAATACATGGCCTGTAATTTTCTAACTTATCGCTATCTTTTCAATAGCTCTTTTACACTCTCATCATTTATTGTGCCGTAAATAGCATTTCTCATGATTTACTAGAGTTTTATATACCAGTAGTATTTGCTTAAATGTTATGCTCTTTTGATTGGGTTTTGTTCTGTCTTTTATTCAGTTCTTAATTTCAAAGTCTTTTATTTGTTTGAATGACTTGTGATTAAGTTTGAGGAATAATTTGGAGAATAATTTGGAGAATAATTTGGAGAATAATTTTGAGAATAATTTCGAGAATAATTTCGAGAATAATTTCGAGAATAATTTTGAGAATAATTTCGAGAATAATTTCGAGAATAATTTCGAGAATAATTTTGAGAATAAATTTATTCATATTTTGGGCAAATGTTCACTTTTATTAGTAAAGTTTTCTTTTAAACTTTATTATTCATTGAATTAATAAAATGTTTTTTCGTGTCGTGCATGAAAAAAGTGGATTTTCAATTTTGTGCAGCCTTTTGATGCTTAACTTTGTGCCAAATTGTTTTGCATACTATGCTTATGCTTATAAAGTGATCCTTTTTAATATGTTAATGCATCACAATTCAAAGCAGGGAAAACGTACACTAATAATGCTTTGCAAGCGATTCATTTTATATTACAATTTCAAAATTGGTGCATTACTTAACGGCACTTACATTTTCATACAATTTAATACAGCTATTGCCACTACTATTTGCTACTGTTTGGAGTTCGCATCTCGACATCACTTTACTTTACTGATTGAATTTTGAGTGTGCCATTACTTATATAAGCTTTGCATCGAAGCCAGTGTATGAAATGTGAAAATGCTTTGCAATTGCGATTGCATCCACTTTTTCTTGAAAATGTATTTTGACTAATTTGCTACTGTGGTAGAGGTTGTAGAGTTGCAGAGGTTGTAGAGCTTGTAGAGCTTGTACATTGCAGACCCTCTACTGTACAGCACTACTACTCCTATTACTCAAAAGAGCTCACAATTTAGCATAAAAGCCATTCGGTCTGTTTTAGGCAATTCGCAAGTTTTATATGCATTCATACAAAATAAGAACATTTTGTGTCACTTTTTGAAGTAAAGTGAATTTGCTATCACCAAATCAACTCAACACAGTCTTTCACCCACTTTGTGCTGAATTATTTCGCAAAAACGTTAAGATATAAGCATAACAAATAAGCATTACATGCTTTCTGCCTTTGGCTTTTATTTATGTTTTAGTAATTTTATGCACAAAACATGCATTTTGACAGCGACTACTAAAAAGGGTGTTAAAAATTAGGCGTTTCATTCAAGCCTCAATTGATTCTCAACTTATAAATCGTTTTTAGTTAAGCTTTCACTCGCTATCTATTCCTCAACTGTGTATTACATAGTATTTCGATTTTCAACGTGTTTTAATCTAAGAGTAATTAAAAATTTAGTCATAAATCAATTTCATATTTTCGTCCAACAAATTATTCAATTTTGAGCTAAAGTCAAGCAAAACTTTCTAAATGATAACTTAATTAAATAAGTTGTTAATGTAATTTATAAGGTTAGTCACATCAGAGTCACATCAGGCTCTTTATTTTTAAATGTTTGAATTTATTTTTAAACATAAAAATGCAAAGTTTGATCTTTTGCCAGTTTTATAACAGAATTTTTATAGTACAGTACTTAAGATTTAGGGATTATTAGCTTTAGGCATATATAGTCTTATTTTACGGATATATTTATCATTTATGGCCACAATGATTGCAAATCATTGAATACCTTATTTACCTGAGCAGCAGATAAAACACAATTGGCATCAATTCTGTGCTAACTTTTATGCTCAACTCTTAGCAACTGATAGAGATTTTATTGGCTTTCTTTCATTCGTTTGCAAAATAGAGAGCAGAGACACATACACTGCAATGATTTTGATTTAGATTTATGAGCCATTACTGGTGGTCCCTTGAATGTGATCTTATATCGATCGTGCAGTTCTGCTTCATCATAATAAGCAATGTAACTGTATATATAAAGAAACAATATATTATCGTATAGACCAGTATAGACAGCATAGACACAAGTTTAGCAGATACAGTACACACTTTTGCAGCTCAACATTCGTCAAAATGTGTTCACTTTTTACTCTTGTATTTATGTTTTTTTAGTGTCTTATTAATGTCACTAACTCTGGAGTCCACAGTAGGTCTCGAGTCTCGAGAACCAGAGTAGCTATTATTGTTAGTCTAGTTATGACCCATAATACTAAATTTTACAGCAGAATAATATATCATCAAAACTCGCCTCCAATAGCGATACTATCATTTCAATTACTAGTCATTGTGTTTCATTATAACTCCATTCTTATGAGTTTCTATGAGAGGAGTATTAGTAAAGCCTTAAACCAAATGCAGCTATAATTTTATTAGATTGCATGCAATGCACACAACACAACACTGAAGAAGACAAGTTCACAAATGAACTCCAAATAGTGGTCCTACAAGCGTAAGGGCGAGTGTGAGAGTGTATCACTGTATGAGTGTATGAGTCTGGCATCTTATCTCTTATATAACACTTTACTATTTTTATTGTCCCCCTGAGAAAGCCATCTGTCAAAAAGCTGAACCATTTTGATGATGCTATGAAAATGCATTTCATACTGCAATAGTGGGGCCAATGTATTGCCTATCGCTTTACACTTTTTTCGAGTTTCTCCTAACAAAAAGTTGCCTCAAGAGAGTGTGTACGCTATCATATCGTGTATTATGTGTCATATATAACCATAAGAATATCTTTTGTCTCGTTTTTGTGTGCTCTCCCCCTATAGTTATAGTAATTTTAGTGCCATAGTTTCGCTTTAATAATTGCAATCGTTATGACTATACTTTGGTATGGCTTTCAAGAGTATACCAAATAAGTATTAAAAAATGAATAGTATTTATCCTACGCTTCCAACGAGAAAATGACGATCTCGTTAGAAATATTTTTGTTATACACACAGTAAGTGTGACGATGCAAAAGATTGGATGAGAAGAGAAAGACTGATAGATCTGCAAAATAACATTTTCTGCTTCACTGGATTTCAGTGAGTTTTTATGTGAAAATGACTGAAATGACTAAAATGACCGCTTAAAAAGATAAAACATTTCTGCCATTGAAATGGGGAGCTAGGAGACTTTCTGTCACACTCACTGAGTGTTGGCTATAACTATGTTAAGCATTTTTTGATTCGGTTACTATGGGTTCATAGTATGGTTCATAATATGGTTCACCGCTATAATAGTCTCGCATCAAATTTTAAACACAAAACTAGATATTTAGGAGTTTAAAGTTTAAATTTAAGGGGTGTGCGGAATAGGGTTTAAATTGCGACAAATGTTGCATTCAATATAACTTATACACCATTTACAGAAACCATATAGACATAGACGTAGTATATATTTTAAAAGAATAGCGAAACAAATAACACCATTTTTACCCAATTTTTTCGCCCTGAAATTTGATAGCATTGATAAGAAGTCTTCAATATTGTACTTAATTGTATTCAACATAATACTTAAATTTTTCTAATTTCATTGTGGTTTTATATTAGCATTAGTTTGCGTTATGTAACTCGCATTGTATTGTGTACTCACAGTAGGGGTCAGTCATCTGGTGGTAGGGAAACATTCACTCCAATTCCCTCTAAATTCTAAAAATGATACTGTTATGAAACGCCAAAATCATATTGAATTCAATTATATAACTCCACTATAATATATAATATACCATTATATATAGAATAACCTTTTCTATTGTTTTGATATAAACTCTTATAGGGCTAACATTGAGGGGTGACATCATTCTATATGTATCTTTGACAGCATTTGATAGGAATGTGAACCAAGCAGTAGAGTAGAGAGAGCGGAGAGAGAGGGAGAGAGAGAGAGCGCGAGAGAGAATGATAGTTGTGAAAAATTCATTACATTCGCGCTGATATTGACGCCATTCGCAGTAACTTTTGTTATTAAAACTAGACTTTAATATTTTGCAATCCCTCACTTGGTTTTTTGCTGAGCGTTAGATATATTTCGTGTTTCGGTCGTAGAAATATAGAAAAGGCTACACTTGGGATGTGTGTAATGTTATATATATATTATTTTGGAAGAACTGGTTGTGTTGTGCCATTTTGATGATATGTCATCCAACATGCGAAGGGGAATAACATCTGCTGCTTCTACATTATATTTTCTTCTTCTTTTTTATATTTTTGTGAGCGATAACACAGTAGTAATACTGACTCTAACTTATAATAATAATAATGATGGCATCTGTACGTTAGATCACCGCTGTTTCAATATAGTTGGTTCGCTTTTCAGTGAACTGGCATTTTTGTAATTAAAAGTCAAAAAGTTTCGCTCATCGCAACACATCTCATATAATAAATTCATGAAATTATTATGAGCTCTGAAAAATTTTTTCGCGCAAATTTTTACCATTTTCTTTCTTTATCGTTATTGCGATTTTAATTCTTAACAAATTATAGACATTATTAAAATCATTTGAATTTATAGTTTGAGACAATAATTAAATTTGGATTGAAACGAGTCCGGACGGCATACTATGCATCAGGAGCGTAGCCAGAAAATTTCTATGGGGGGGGTTTAGATGTGTTTTGTGTCCGCAACTCGAAGGGTGATCATAGTTGGGCACCTAAATTAATGGGGGGCTCTAACCCCAAAACCACCCCCTTGGATACGCCCCTGCTATGCATATTCATCATAGCATTTGAAGATTAAATTCCAAAGTTTTGAAAAAATAATATTTTCTACATTGAAATTTTTTCAAACAAAATGTTTAATTTTATCATAAAGTAGTGAATGCCTTTTCTTTTTTGGGCGTTGAATGCCGTTAACAAATGAGTTACAAACTAATGCTGATATTTCATGTTGATTTCGCAAGTGATGCACCTTTTCTTATGCATTTAATCCAAAAGTAGTGATTTTTTTGGGTGCGTTTTGGGTCTACTCGCAGCACATCAACTTATATATACTCTACTCTATTCTACAAAGACTGTATATATCAATATGTGATATTTTAATGTCGGGTGATTTGATCTGAATCAAAATTAGAAGAATAGGGTTCGCCCTATTACTTAGTATTCAGGTTGTGCTGTTTAGCGCTGCCCTGCAGTGATCGAGTTTTCAAATGGGAGACGCGATGTGTTGAATTGCAATGAAGAGCTTCATAGATAAAGCACTGCTTCTAATCTATAACTAAGATAGATATGTGTTATTCAAAAATGTGCAAATAAACGACAGATATATAGCTTTTTTATTATTATATAACTAAGAGCTCTGTTATACCATTGAACTCTTCTTCTATCTTCTCGTCTGCGATGCTTTGAATCGAATCTCAAAAAATGCAACAACTCATTAGTTATTGTTTTCAATTATATAGAATATAGCATTTGCAGAACTGAGCCGTAGGAAGTCATCCTCTTATCTATCAGACAGTTTCGAGATTTTTTCGAGCGCCTACTATTCTCAACTCCGGCCTCACTATACTCTTTATTTTCAGTTTAAAGTTTGCATACATGCACTTTCACTCTATTCTTATAATTCTATTGCATTTTTATATTTTTAGCTCATATTTTGTAACAAAAGTCAACTAAGTATTTAACAATGCGATTCCAGAATATTATTTTGATTGTATTCGATTAGAATTTGTGGTTTTAATACTATAAAGCATTGTTGAACAATTAAAATCAATAATAAGAAACCTACAAGAATATACTAATGGTGATTGTACAGCATAGCAGTGAATGCAATTTATGCCTCCTCCTGCTTTTCAAATGGATCATCTCTTTTGTCACTGTCCAAGTTTTAAACCATTTCTACTTCATATATATAAACGTGATTTATTTTCCTTTACACTATTCTCTTGTAATACAAATTCTAGTCTTTAAAAACTGTGTCCACTTCTGCCTCTTTCTTATATTTCTTTAAGGACTCTCACTATTCATGAAAAACTGATAAATTGATACATTTATTCAATCGCTTTTCTCGGACGTGACATTTATGGTTCTCTTCTATTCCACATTTAATTTAAAATTCTATCTTTTATAAGATATTCTCATTTTGACATTTGATTGATTTTAATTGAAATTTAAAACAATTGAATGATTAAAAAATAATTGATGCAAATCATGATTACATGAAAGAATTTGTTTTTGTGAAGACAATAACCTCTAACTAAATATTTGAAACTTAAATTTGATATAAATAATGTAAAATAAAAATAAGTCATATATTTATATAACAATTTTGCTTAACTATTATAATAAATTAAGAGCAGTAACAAAATAGTGTTTATAATACATATATATAATACATGTATATAAAAAAGAGAAAAATACATAATATTCACTCATAGATGTGATATTAAATGGTACGTGCGAATGACACACCTCACTGCTAACATTATAAGGGGGAGGATATTATATAATGATGTGATACTTATGTGCCGATTGTATATATTTTACTATTATATCACTGCTCTTTTTATACGATTATTATTATAGTTTAATGATTTGCTGGAGTTATGGAGGCCTGTATTGAGACCCCTCTCCTTGCAAATAGACTTTTATGGCAACTGTTTTAAAAGCATTTTTAGCTAAAATTGTGAAGTGTGAACTTGAATGGCATTAGTTATATATTTGTATAATAATGATTGCATATATTAATGCCTGCACTGTATTTGAGCTTAAACAAGGTATAGACGCCCACCTATAACTAGTTTTTATATATTTATATTCCATTCT
Source organism: Nothrus silvestris (assembly GCA_033995675.1). Taxonomy (NCBI): domain Eukaryota; kingdom Metazoa; phylum Arthropoda; class Arachnida; order Sarcoptiformes; family Nothridae; genus Nothrus; species Nothrus silvestris. The sequence continues at coordinate 7,295 of JAUJYU010000197.1, forward strand.
CTGTTTGCACGCAAGTCGGACATTAAGTCAAAATGTTGTGAAGGGGCAAACCATACAATACAATAACTCCAACTTTTCCATAACTTATAGTATTCTCAGAGCACAATCAAATTCATGAAATAGTTTTGCATCTCTACTCACAAAAATGCTGACATAACTTATATTAATTTGATTTTTTTTCATAAAGATAAGAGTTAAGCGAAAAACGAAAAAGTTTTTTATCACATTACTGTTACAGTAATGTTTGTCTTTGTTAATTTCGATTAGTTTTAACTTTAATATCAATGGCTTTAGTTTGTATAAAATGTTTAGTGAATGAGAAAAATGTTTAGTGAATGAGAAGCGAGAGAATGAAAAAGAGATCAATTTAATATCGATCAAAGTATGCGTTCCCCAAATGTTTGAAGCGGTGGCAAAAGTTTTGCAGTTTAACAATTAACGCATAAAATGAAAGTCAAATGAAAGTGTTGGAAACAATGGCAACACTTTTGTATAGTTTTCAATATCACTGAAAAGAGACTCAAACTAAATCAATACCAACAACAGCTCTTTTGGATGCGCTGTTTATGTAATACAACATTAGGCAATGCATGACTTTTACTAGGCTTTCGCGCTCTTCTCTTACTTTAATTTTGTTTTGAATAAATTGATTAAAAGGAAACACACTTTCGATTTAAAATTTGAAAATGTAATTGAATGCCAGCATTTGACCAGTTTTACAATTGCATCCAATATATTCTCTCTGTTTCGTTGATTTGACTTCTTTTTTGTCCGTTTGTTCTTTAGGGAAATGTTGTCTCAATTCAATCCATCCTTTTCTCTCCCTCTCTATGAATAAAAGAAGGCCAGCCTGTAATCGATACTATATATTGGAATGCAATTGGATTAGTTTCAAACATTTCACTGCATAACTTTGCAAAAGTGCTCTCTTTTACAAATGAATTGCATAAAAAAGAGTAAAGAGAGACTTGAATTTAACAGTGAATACGAAAAGTTAGAAAATGAATTCAAGAGTCACTAACTTTTACTCAAATTACTTTTTCCCTTATCGTCTTCTACTCTCAATCTCATAGTTTACAAACTCTCTCGCTCTCTCGCGTCGATCTCTGTCTCGCTCTCTCTCTCGCTCTCTCTCTCGCTCTCTCCTCGCTCTCTCTCTCGCTCTCTCTCTCTCTCTCTCGCAAGTTTCAAGTCTATAGAGTTTTGATATACCCTAATCTCAATTGCATTCTGTATCAGTTACTTATTTATCTACGGATCCCATCAAGTTATATAATATAAGGTATTTCTATTGGCATTGGTTTTCATCTGAGTTTTTGAGCAGAGGATGCTTTTACTTATAAATCTAAAGTAGTATTGCATTTAGAAAAGAAAGATTGCCTGAAGTCATGGCAAGATATAAGGTCTTTATCTACTTCATGACAATGCTTTCTTGCAGACCTGACTTGCGAGTGCTTTTCAAATGGTAATTGCTATCTTCTCTCAGGGTTTGCTTATATTATAAGTATAGCCTTCACTCTTAGCCACCACTCTTATCAAACATTTTCCGATACACATTCACATGAATTTCCATCATTTTTAGTTCTACTCATTGACAGTTCATTTCAGGGAAAACTAATGAACCAAAATTTGTAAATCAATTCATTTGTGTTATGGCAAATATGTATAAAGTATTAAGTATTAAGTACTACAATATATTACACATGAGCTTATGCTGTGTTAAGAATATGTATTTATGTGGACCAACAGGTACTGTACAATATCATTAGCAATGATATATGAATGAGATGTGCTGCGTGTCTGTTATGTATGAGTTGGTCTCATTTGGTTCCATAGCTGCCGTTCGCCATCCAAAGCGATCACTGTCTTTACGGCACATTTTTTGTGTAATGCATTTGTGGCAGAGAAAGGAAAAGGGAGTCCTAGAGATGGATGGAATTGTCGTGCATGTGATGGCATTGGCTCGTGTGTGCCTTTGCTCTTTCGGGCTTGAAATTCAGTCTTCTTTGCAGTGGTGGTGATGAAGGGTTTAATGAGCCAGAAGTAAAGATTTGGTAGTTTGCCATTCGTTTGAGAGAACAGCATTTCACTCTATTATAGCTCTTCGGATAATAACTTATATGATGACGAGAATCATCTCATTGATAGATAAATATATAAGTTTGTTATGTAAGCTGTTGTGTATTGAGCGCGACCTCTTGCGGACATTGTTAAGGCCAAACTTGAGGCTCTCTTAAAATATGACTATTGAATAGTTTAATCAAAAAACAATTATAAAATGATGGATAATACAGATGTTATCAGTTTTGTAGATTAGATATTCCCCCTTAAACGGTTAGCTGTATTTATATTAAGTTAATACAGTTTTGACAGTTTTGCGCCTAAATTTTTTGCACAAAAATGATGTGCATTACTATCAATGTGTTACACAATTTATCACAAGCAAACCTCTTGAGAAGATACTCCTGTCATCCATTGACACAATACTCGTCCATCTTTGAAGTTGATGTTAAGGATATGTGGGTTTTAGGTTAATGTTACACAACTATAATAGTAGTACTATTCCAGATGTGTGTCTATGCTATATATGCGTCGCTTAACTGATTTCGCATTTATGCGGCTTTTGCTCCATAAGAAGCGGTCATTACTGAAAACGCAAATTTTTCAGTTTGTTTAGCTTTTTATTTATGAATTTCAAATATGAGATTTTGTCGAAACCTTTTTGTCGAAACCTTTTTGTCACTTATGCTTAATATTTCATTGTTAAGTATCCGTAAACGTATAGATCGAAATCGAGTTTCTCTTTAGATCGTTTACTAAAATTTGGTCTTTCAGAGAATGAATGCTTGTTTCCCTACTAAATGAGTTTTTCTCAATCGACTTCTTGTAGTTGTTCTTCTCTTCTTCTGCTACTCTTCTATGCTTGACATGCAATGCATTGCATGCTTTTACAAAAATCTGTCTGTCTTTTTCAATTTGATTTATGGCCGAACGCAATCCAACCGTCGTGTGTGTAAGAGAACGGCCAGAATCTATTGGTCTTGTTTTTCTTAGTCTCCTTTTTGCGAGGGAGGAATGTGGAGCTCTGGTGCAGCTCTTGTGCAGCTTGTTATCACTTTCTCTTATATTTGCTTCTCTTCTATCTTCTTCTCTTTCTCTCTATGCTATTCCTCTACTCTCTCAATGGCTTCACTTTGTGGTTCATTTATTTATTACATAGCCTTTCGTTCATCTCTTCCCCATTCGCTGATTGATTGATTGATTAATAAATTCTCTCCTTTAAAGTGTCAGACAATACAACGGAGAGTCACACAAACTTACATTTCTCTAAATATTCATACAATTTTCACATTTTTTACGCAATTTTGTTAAAATAATGTTAAATAAGTGGAATTGGCGTAAGATTGGGTCACTTTTCCAATTAACCTTAAAATAGATTTGAGCCAATCATAATTTAACGATTATTTTAGTGACAAAATAAAAAAGTTGGGGACAATCTTTCCTAAAATTATTAAGATATTGAGTCAATTATTTTCGTATTTGTTAGAGGAAAAAATGTATTATTAAAAAGAAATTTTTCAGAGTTTAGTCAAAAGAAATGTTATTCATTTATTAAAGCGCTTTTTAAGTGAATTTCGGTTGAGCTCTACTTTAATATCTTATATATATTTTCAACGATATAATCGGTTATAAAAGTTTAATCAACATGTTATTATTATATATTTTATGGATGTGTTGTCCAATTTTTTTCACTCTTCTTTTGCATCTTAACTGCATTGAGTGATCAATAAGCCATTAGTGGGGGGAAGGGATAGAAAGTGAGACCATATTAGAACACAAAAGAATACTCAAATGTAGAGTTAAGTACAGCTATACTAACTTATACACTTCTTTATAAAGGGAATTAAAGCATAAACGCATGAATGTATAAATTTTTTTTCATTGCTTGTAACAAATACTAAATTGCTATACTTTTATACTTCACATTTTCTTATGCATGAAAGCACATAATCAGCCCTTTCTTTCGACAAAAATATGCGAAATGTCATTATGTGTGCAATTTTTAGTTATGAATATATTTTTTCAAATCATCATTAAGTGTATTTAAATTAGTTAATATGCATTACTATAATTTAAGGTTACATTATATATAACTCACACTTTTAAATTGCTGATGAACTGATTAAATTTTTGATGAACAACGATTCTAATTGTCCGCTTTTTCTAATTGTCCGCTTTTTCTGATTTCTAAATAAACTATAATTAGCCAAATATTAGCAGTTAATTATCGATTAAGTAATAAAAAGTTTTGGAAATCTATTAACACATTCAAATAAATATACTATAAATAGAGTTGTAAAACTTGTTAAGTGCCAATACATTTAAATGATAGCAACTATTGTCGTTAATGCCCTAACGGTTTACTTTTATTGTAATTGTTTTATTACGACTTTTGCATTAAGACGACAAATATCTGTCAATGTTTCTCTCCCTCACTATCTGTCGTCTCTCTCTCTCTCTCTCTCACTGTTTGTCTGTCTGTCTGTCTGTCTCTGTCTCTCGTTTTTATTTAAGTACAAATGAAGTGACAATTGTAAAAATTGCAGTAATTGTATCATTTCAGTTGATTAATTACATGTTGCTTAGTTTGAAGAATGGGTGTGTCTCAAAATGCTCCGTTTCACAGACATCACCAAAATACCAGTATTTTTCTTCCTCTTCTTCATAATCTTAAGAGTAAGACTCGTCAGCAGCTGTTCCTCTTTTTAGGTACGATATGAGGAGTCGAGAGTGAAATAAATAGACAGAATAAGAGAGACTCATTCAAAGAGAGATAATATCATTTCGAAAGAGCACAATAACTCGATCCATATTCATTCACATGAAGTGTAACACTTATCCATAGTTTATCGTCAGGTTTTTTAATTTGATGAAAGAGGTGCTAATTCACCAGTAAATAGCTTATCATTTTTATATTTCTTGTCTTTAAAGTAATGATAAGTGATTTAAAGTAAAATAAAAATCATTATCAATAAACTTAATTTGCTCCAACTTAAGCAGTCTTAACTCTCCTTAATCTTGTTTATTCTGCAATTGATTATTCTTCACTTTATTTCTACTTAAAAAGTCTTAATATAATCTTCAATTGTTCATAATATGAAAATCCCTCATCTTTTCATAAATAAGTACAAACTAATACGTTTTTTATTTTAAATATTTAGTGGAAATCGATTTTTATTGAGGTTTTGTTGGATCAATAATTTTCTTATTCCTCGAGTGTGTGAAAGATTGAATCGAAACTTATAATTCAAATGCGATGAGTTATTTGAAAGTTATAACTGTGTTTAATAATATGAGAATTATATTATTGGCTATAATTTACAAAATTGAATACATTTGGTAATGATTTATATTAAAAATAATAATCTGGTTGTCATGGTATTGGTTGCAACCAATTTTGAAGAAGACATTACATTTAACACATCTTCAAATTCTGATTAGCATTAGAGAGAACTATTGTATTGGAAAATAAAAAGCTGAATTTGCGTTACATTTGAACCAAATGATTGTAGACATGCCACAAAAAGACAGCATCACCGATGTGATGTCTCGTTCAAGTTGGCGTTATGTTCATTCATACGTTAAACTAAAAGCCTTTCTCCCTGTTTACATTAACATATTTGCATAGAGTACAGCATAGAGTACACCATACAGTATACCATACAGTATACCATACAGTACACCATACAGTACAGCACACAGCGTACAGTACAGCCAATATAGCAGTCTCAACCTAAATGTTGCTCTTTATAATGGAGCTACAATTCCTATTCTCTATTCTATACTCTTTACGCTAATGTTATTCAGGCGTATAGTATCTAATGTTATGGCACAAAAATATATGGATAAAATGCACATTCATTGCATGTGTCTTTATATATTTATATATATATACATACAGTATATACTTGTATATACATATGCCTGTATATAAGAATATGTATATAAGTGAGCTGATAGAATTGGTTAGTTTTGTTCAAATGCGATGCATTTTTCTATTCATTCAAATAATTTCCATATTGAATGCAGTTGTTGGTTGTGTGGCTTTTTGTAGTTTAGGTTATGTCGTATGATATACAGCTTTCATAGAGCTCTCATAGAGCTTTCATAGAGCTCTGATATACAGCTCTCATATACAGCTCTCATGCAGTTGTCTCTGAATTTTTTGCTCTTTATGTGTCTCTTTTGTGGAAGTTGTATTACGTGCATAATTACCGATTCACATCCCGTATAAAGCTATGTTATGATGAGGGCATTTATGGCGAGGATATGCTAAAATTGGCATTTGCTTATTCGCGATGCGGAAATGGCTGTCCTTATGGCTGAACTTACATTTATATTATATACCATTTCTCGTATATGACATTTCTCGCTCTACTCCACCCACTGTTGAAATGAATAATTTTATTTACAAATGAAATTTTTATTACACTAATTATTTAAACAAATATATCCTATTTTTCACTTAAATGATTTTTTTATTCTAAACCTTATTTTATATTTATTTTAGGTATGAAAAAGTGGTATTACTTTATTACTATTGAACCAATTTCTTAATATTATCCGAAGCCGTATTCACGAGTGAGTGCCGATCAGTTTTTTGCCAAACTTGTATTTGTAGATCATTATAAATCACGTACACATTTGACGTATAAGCAGTGGCGGATCCATTCTTTCATTGATTTGAGTCACAAATTAAGAGAACTTTAGATGAAATATAAAGTTTTAGTAAATGAGAAAAGCAAGTCCTCACGCGATTCCTAAATTTGTTTATCCAAAAAATCATTTAAACTAATACTTGATTTAAGCGCCACTGACTGTCATTTTGAGTTTTGGTATACTTTATAGAGTATTATACATACTATACATACTATACTATACATAAGGTGAATGCTAGGAATGTAATAATGATAACATAGTATTGCATAGCATAACATGCATTGCAAACCTAATTTACAGCATTTAGTGAGAAAGCAGTTGCTTCTCTACTTCTAATACTAGTATTGGTGAAGAAGTTTCTCTGTCTGTTGCCATAGAGAAAGAGTTAGTGCTCTATAGTTTGCTATTCAGGCCTAATTGCAATGGACCTAAATTCCAGTGCGTGTTTGTTGTATCTGTTTTGATGCTTATAAGAGATGCTGTTATAAGAGATGCTGTTATAAGAGATGCTCTTATAAGAGATGCTCTTATATTAGATGCCATACAGATATTGGGAGAAAAGGGTTTCGTTTAATCTTCTAGTTATGGAAGACTTGCAATAATATCTCACTCACATCAATGCCCATTCATGGATGGCATTCCCTTAATCTCAACTTCATTGCGTCTCATTTCATGTTTATGTTAGAGCTTAAAGCCCTCTCTCATGATTATTATAATCTAAAGACTTAACTGAATAGAGCCTTAATTACTTAGTTTTGTTCGCTCTGAATATGGATTAGTGATCGGAATAATGAAATTTTTTAAAAATAACAATTATGCTAAGCATTAGACAAATATATAGAATTAAGGCCTTATTGTCATTTATTTTAATTGATTTTGCTTTTAGTTAACAAACTTTAAATATTAATTTTGATATAATTTAAATCTATGATAAATTCGAGTCATTTGTGATAAAAATTTAGAGATTAATAACATTTTGCCAAATGTTTATGAAAGTGAAACTAAACTAAAGAATTAGTTGAGTTAAGAATAATGATAAAAGTTTGGAAAGAAGCTATCATTTGATTGGTTAGTCCATTATTGTTTGATATTATCTGATTGTTTTTCATTAATCTCGTTTATTGATTTGTGATGCCTTCTTATGATCATTACATAAGAAAAACTCTTTAGAGAGAGTGATAAAGACAATAATACTTTATTTTTTTGTCGGTTTTATTATCCGATGCGATTGCATAACTGTTATACCCCCTATTGATATGATGGCGATGAGGCTTTTGGTATTGATATCCAACTCCATCCTTATTTCCACAACAACCACATGCAATGCATGAAAGCTCATCATCATTTTCTAGTGTTATGCTTTTCCGTTTCGGTTATATATAAATATTAAGGCTTACTCTCCAACTGTGATGATGTCTTAAAGAGTATATGTGTGTGTGTTTTGGTCTCTAAACCCATTAAAAAAGATTTTTGAGTCCATCCCATTGTTGTGGAAGGGATTGTTTAGAGCCCTTGCTGTTAGGCTTTAATCTCTGTCTCTCTCTGTTTCTGTCTGTCTCTCTCTGTCTCTGTCTGTCTCTCTCTGCCTGTCTGCCTGTCTGCCTGTCTGCCTGTCTGTCTGCCTGCCTGTCTGTCTGTCAGTCAGTCAGTCAGTCTGTCTGATGAATGATAGAAAGAACACAAACCGTAAATATGATACAGATTTAGACGGATATCATTAGAAACATTATGAACTGAGGAATTATCATATGAGGAAATTTTGTTTAAAAAAATAACCAATGGTTGTCTTACCAAAGAAAATGTTATGAATGCAATTTTGAATGGAAAAAATGTTTTAGTAATTCACTAATTAACTCAAAAATGAAGAATGCATGCTTTTCGAAGTGGTCACTATACGGGAGTGACCAATTTTGCAGAAATTCATATTTGAACATGCTAGTTTATGCTAGTTTGAAGCTATCATGCTAGTTATTTTATAAGCAGCTAAAAAACTTTGGCTTTATTTCTTATTTTCTACTTATCGTTTATTTTTTAAGAAACTTTATGTTAGGCATCGCTCACATAATTATTGAATGATATTAAAGGCTAAAACCATTGCTTAAAGAAG
>JAUJYU010000198.1:0-16095 GCA_033995675.1 Nothrus silvestris
AGCATATTAAAAGTTTTTTAAAAGTTTTAATATTTTCACAAAAGTAAAGCTAGAAAAAGGATTAAATAAAGGTAAAATGAAATATTATTTTATAACACTTGCTAACTTTAACTTCTCACTAGTAAATAAATCAAATTAACTAATTCTTTAATCTTTAGTTTTCAATAAACAGTCAAATTAATGTTTCAAATAATACAATACTGTATTTGATATTCAAATACAGTACTAATAGAAAGTGCAATAAAGTTGAAAACTTATGAAAACTCATTAAAAAAATACTCCAATTAACTCTATTAAGAACTTTCACTCAACTCATAATAAAGATATAATCAAATCTCATTTACAATTCAAACAAATGAACTTTGAAAATATAAAATGAATAATTTCTATAAACCTTCAAATATTTGATTACTTTAAAGCTCTTATGACTTTTCATAAAACTTTTACTTTATTAAAATATGAGTAAATGCAATGTAATGTATTATAACGTTGGCGGATGTGATTACTTAGTACTCAAATTTTTATAACTTTTGTATTGCTTTCAATGGAGAGACTTTTGTTGAGTTTTGAGACAACCCCTCTGTTTATAATACATTACATTGGAGTAAATGTACTTTAAATCGATATTATTTTCTACTCTATGAATGTAAACAATTCAGCGATAAAAAAGGGCTTTAAAAAATATTTAATAAATTTTCCTAATCGTAAATAATATTTTGATTTTAATAAATTCTGTTAATAATGAAAATTATATTCAGAAAAAAAACTAAACTATTTTAAGGAAATGAATGTTTGCGTTTGAAAAGTGAAGTTAATTATTAAAATATAATATAATAATAATTTGAAAGTTTGAATATTTGAAACTCTACTAAAAAATGAGTTCTAAAGCAAAAGTGCATAAAATGCGAGTCATTTGAGAATTTGCCGCACTTTAGCTGACATGTGCTTTCATGTGGTGATCAATGTTTGCCAATTTAATCAACACTTTTCATTATCACTATTAGACAGCTTTGTCTTACAATTGAAGCCATTATTAATCGAAAGACTTCATTAAAAGTAAGACTTTATATTTGTTTATTTTAAATGTTATTTAATTATTTAATTACTAATAAATTGAATGACATTATTATATAATATTTTTTTAGTCATAAAAAACTTATTATTAAAAACTGATGTAATGTTTATTTGAAAGCATTGCCGCCATAAGTCATAAGTCATAACTCGACTCCACTTGACTTAAATCACTTCATTATCTCTTAAATTCAATTCATTAATCATTTATTTAATAATAATTTCTTAAATTTTTGTTAACATTAATAATATTTTATTTACGAATTGACTTAATTTGTGTTGAAATGAATGGATCGAACATTTATTTAATAATATCTTAAGTTTTATTTGAAAGAAAGTGTTAACCAATTATTGATAGTCTATTTTGAGTGCGTTTTAAAAATTGAGTCTTTATTTAAAAATTGAAGAAAAAATAGTTTTTATAATTAATTAAAGAGAAAATGTTTGAAACGCTCGACGAATGGAAACCAATGAATGAGGACTTTGAGTCGATTTCATTCAATTCTTACATAAGAGGACCGGGAAGTCAATTGCCGTTAGAATTGTTGCCCAATTTTAAGTTTGGGTCAGTTTTACGTTCAATACTTTTAACATATTTTAAAAAAGATACCAATATTTCTTAGAAATGACTTCGCATGCCTTTAATTCCCATTTATTGCTATTATTTATATAAAGCTAATCACCTCTACATTGAGTTGAGTCTAAAGCAATGCATTAGTTCTCAACCCCAATATCGCCAACAATTCAAACCATTGCTTCTATTAATTAGCGCTTAAATAAAACTTTCTATAAATATCTCAAACAATTATTGAATCTATTATTCAGTACTGAATCGACTCAACAGAAAAGTCATATAAATCTAAAGCTCTTTATCGAAGGATTTTCTGCCGAATTGACTGAAGTGAGTAATGCTTTATATTTTGAACTTTTAATTCATTTAAAGCTAATTCAAATGAACAAGTTTTAGGTTTCATTCCTCGAAAACTTATTTTATTCATTCAAACGCCAGATGTGTTGTCTCTGTTTAAAGTTTGGTTATTTGAAATTTTTTTTGAGGGATAACACAGTTATAGCTTTCAAGAGTCGACTTAGTTCTCAGTTTTAAATTATTTTATAATAGTCTCAATTAATTTACATTAATTGCAATCAAATCATTAATAAGAATAGATTCTACTCTTTGTTGAAAATTTTCTATTTCTCAATAACTACTATAATAGACTTTATAGACATGGCTTTCAAATGAATGACTAGTTATTTAGTGTCTTAAAGTCGGTCTCATTGAATAAAAGTATACCAATTATTAGTTATATCAATATATTAATAGTCTATATCAGTGATTAGAAGAGACAACTTTTGAGACTTTGTCGATCTTTTAAACTTTAGAAGTGATCCAAATTAGTGATGATTTAAAAGGAATCTATTATAAAATTGAGTTCTCTTTGAGCTAAAAATATTTGTAATTATAGAATGAATGCGAAATATAAATATCTATTAATTGATACAAAAGCTATATTTAGCTAATCTTAATATTCAATTAATATAAAACTATTTTTTTTGCCATCTATTATAGTCTGGTTTAAAGACATTCATAGAAAGACTCGGTTGTAAGCCTTTGAGCGTGAAAATAATCCACAACAAGATTGATAAAAACCGTCCGTTTAGGTATGACTTGTTTTCTAAATGGTTTGAAATGATTTATAAAATATTTATAAACCATCAAAAGGTTATGTTATACTAAAATAATTTTCAGTTTTGTAGATTTCGATTCATTAAGAGAAGCGTCAAAAGCGATTGAACTCATAAAAAATCAGAAGTTGTATAAATTGAATGTGAGCTTCGCCTCAACCGAAACGGATAAATTGAAAAAATCATTTTTAATCGAAGTATGATTCTAATATTTTAATTTTAATTATTTTTTTAATTCAATTTCTATAACGATTAATATATTTCTTATTTAATTATTGTTAGAAAGAAAAAGAGCTCATATTAAAACAAATGAAACCTACAATAAATTTGGGCAACTCTTCTGTTGTCAACTCGAACGGCAACGCTTCCATTTCTCCCATATCTTCAGAATATGGCAACGGAGACGAGAGTCGCGACCATCTGATGGCGTCGTTCGCCAAAAGTGATAAAATGGTAAAGTTCCTGATGGAGGCCAACGCTGACTGTTCTGTCTGTAACGCGACGCCAAACGTAGAACATCTTCACTATATTCTTAGTGAAAACCAAGTCTTGGATCCGTCACAACTGCCAGATTTGATGACTCCTTCGTGTCTGACCTGTGGCTCAAAAAGTGCTAATTTAAAAGTTTGCGCCGAATGCAAAACAGCTCTGTATTGTAGTCGTCGTTGTCAGAGCTCTAATTGGTCGAAACACAGTGGGACCTGTCGGCCAAATGCTACCCATATCTCTCCCATAATTAATTGTATTTCCCAAATGTCTTTGAACACCAGTTCTTTAGACCAAAATGAAAGCCGAGTCAATGCAATGAAGACAAGTTCTAATCAAATAAAATCACAATCTATGCAAACGCCAAAAGTGGTCAATGATAGTCAACCACCACCTAAAGAGAGCACTCCTCTCACCGTTGATGTCAACTTTGGCCGAAAGAGTAAAGTCTCCGAAACGCAAACTCAAAAAGTGGTTCCAAAAACTAATGAATCTCTTCTGCAAATCTCTAATGATTGCATCGAACAAAAGATAGCACAACTCGAAAGTGCGAATAAAAGCAATACTAGTGTCAGCTCTGATCAGATGAATGTGAACAGAGTTAAGCACACAATGATTCCATTGAAAGGTGACCTATCATTGGAAGAGATAAATGATGGCGAAGAAAATGTTGCCATCTGTTTCGGTCAAACGCCTTTGGATTTCTATTTGCAGAAAACTTCGAGTTTTGACAAAATTGCGTTATTGTCAGAAAAGCTCAACGAAAAAGTTAAAGACTTTTCGCAACTCTCAGAGAAAGATTTAAAAGTTGGAGCACTTTGTGGTGGTATTTATTCTGCAGATAATGAGTGCTATCGCGCAAAAGTTCTATGCAAAGTCGACGATGAGACCTATGCTTTGCATTTCGTCGATTATGGAAATACAGAACCCGTTAATATCAAAGATATCAAAGCTTTGCCTTCCATTTATTTCGAATGTAAGGCACAGGGAATCCATTGCAGTCTTCATAACATCGTTCCAACGGATGGTTCTTGGGATGAAAAGGCTCTTAAAATGTTTGAACAAATGGGAGAATCTGGAGATTACAGCAAAGTTCGCATTTTCGAAAAGACATCCGAAGGCATTTACAAAATCGATTTAATTGCAAAGAATGGCGATTCACTCACTGAAAATTTGATCAAAAGTAAGTTTTGCAAAAGACAGTCATCTAATGTTTCGAATGAGACCAACGAACAAATAAGAGCTTCAAAACATTTGGAAAAGTCCAGCAAAACCCCCATTTCCTCACCTGAAGGAACGCCTAACAAAAATGAAACCCTTCCTAAAGTTGTCTTCAATCGTTCGTCACTTAAAGACGCGAATGTCGTTCGAAACATACGATTGCAAAGCGATTCAGATTCCGCCGAAAGTAACCAAAGTTCAGAACTCAAATCATGTTTGGATGCAATTGAAACCAATTCAAAGGTTTCGATTATAATCGCTGGAACTTTAGATGGAGAAGAGTCGCAAATTTGCGGTATCTTTAATGCTGAACAATTTGGGGATTTAGCAGAAGAGTTGAAATTAGAATATTCTTCATCTAATACTAAATGCGTTCCTCGAAAAGGAGATTTTGTGGTCACAAAGATGAGTGACGACGAGCTTTATAGGTGTTATGTTATTGGAGTTGAAGGCAATGTTGTAAAGGTTGTTGCAGTTGACACCGGATATCATGAAGTAGTCGATGTGACTCAAGTTTACAAAATGAGCGCAAAGTATTATAAAGTGCCCGCACTTTTGGTTGTTTTTGTCCCCAAAACAAAAGCAGAGCAAACATTAGTCGAATTGAGTGCAGCCAATGACGTGCCTGTTATTGATGGCCTTTTTGTTAAACAAAATCGTAAAAATTATGTTAAAATTAGCGAAGAATTAGTCGAACTCTTAGATTACAAGTCATCCATTGATTTATTGACTTCATCTATAAAAACACCAAAAGTCGTCGATTATTACCAAAAGATAACGAGCCTTAAATTAGATCTCAATAAACGATTGGAAGCATTGGTTCTTTACCAACAAACAGATGATCCCAAAGTTTTCTTCGTTGCGGGAAATGGTAATTATTTTTTAAAAATTACATTAGATTTTGACTAAATTTTATTTTACAGACGAAATGCTCCAAAACGTAATGACGAAATGTAGTCAATTGAGTGCTACCTTTGATGAGAAAAAGTCAGTCAAACCAATTGTTGGAAACCTCTATTTGGTTAAGTCTCCGGGTATTGAGTAGTCGTATAATTAGTTGATTATTTGAATACTAAATGCAAACTTGTATTGTTTATTGCAGACGATGAATGGTATCGCGCGATCATAACTAGTGTTGAAGAGAAGAAGTGTAAAGTTTTGTTCATTGATTTCGGAAATGTGGATGAAATACAAGAGAAATTCATTATGAATTTGACGCCTGATCTTGAAATGTCGACATTCCCAGCCATTGCCATCAAATGTGTTGTCTCGTCATCAGATTTGGATCCACAAGTATTGACCAAAAAGATAGAACAGGCAGCTGAGGGAGCGTTTCTACTTAAAATGCAACCAATTAAATATGTGGATTTTGTTCATCACGTCATTGTTTATTAGTTTTATCATACAAATTGATTAATTATGTATAATATGTTTCCAATTGCTGCCAAATTAATCATTCAATTATTTTTAATGTAGTCAAACCTTCTTAATTGGCGCAAATTTTTCTATTCTTTTCTTTATGACAAACTTTCATTGTTTTACGTTTTCATTCAATTGAAATAATTATGTTTATAACTATTTTTTGTGTTAATTCAATTATAATATCAATTATGAGATGAATATTATTCTAACGTCTCTCGTATGAGAGTTGAATAGTTTTTCGCGCATTTGTTATTCTTCATAAGCTCTTTTATGATTATAAATAAAAACATTGGTTTAAAGTTATTGATGATTTGTATTTAAAGATATGATTCGTTAAGTGTAATATTTATTAATAAATATTGAATTTTGCAAATAAGACAAACTTTAGTTTTTTGTTTTTAATTAGTAAATAAATTAGTAAATAATAATTAAATAATTAAATAATAATTAGTAAATTAGTAAATAAAAGCTACCAATTTCTCAATTCTAATTCTAATTATGAATTGGATTATAATTTATAATAAAAAATAATTTAAAATGAAGTTTTTGAAAGAATTAGTTTGAATTAATTTGAGTACAGTTTAAGTGATTGAAAATAACATAAGTTGATCGCAAAAAAGTTAGAAATGAATGTTCATTGAATTTAGAAAAAATGTATACAAATGAATTCAATATGAAGATTTTGAATTAATAAGTTGATAGAATATTTTGGTGATAAATTTGGTTTGAATTAATGCGCGATTTAGTAATAGAATGAGTTAAACTTATATTAAAGTTAAGTGGAGTTATTCTGTTCATAAGTTGTTGAGTTGTTGTGCGAGAGGTCATACACATGACTAATACGTATTACTATTAGTACTATTACTGCATATTTGGGTGTTTTTACACTCATTTATACGACAAGTAATATGTGTTACAAATAGACGAATACATTGAGTTTAGATTACATTGAGCTCTCATTCAAAATGAATCCATATTTCATTCAATTGTGACTAAATTTGATTACAATTAATAGAAATGACATTAAGGAAAGTGAAGGGAAATTTTGATCGAATTTTCGACAAGAATTTGTCTGATTTGGTTCGAGGAATTCGTAATAATAAAGAAAATGAGGTTTCATTACGTTTTTCATTTGCATTCATTTTCATTTATAACATTAATATTTATATAAATATTGATAAATATTTTGATAATTATTTTTTACTTATCATTATTTCAATTGATAGTAAACATGATATCTGTATTAATTGTAATGCAATTTAACGCTTATTTCAATTGTAGAGCAAATATATTTCTCAATGTATTGAAGAAATCAAAGAAGAGTTAAGACAAGAAAACATTTCAGTCAAAGCAAATGCTGTCTCAAAACTAACTTATGTGAGAAATATGAATATATCAATAATTGTAATAAATGATAATATTTTTGTAATTGATATTGTTTTGAACACTAAAAACAGCTCCAAATGCTTGGATACGACATCAGTTGGTCTGCGTTCAACATAATAGAAGTGATGTCTTCGGTGAAATTCACTTATAAGGTATGTGTTGTGTTTAATTAGTGTCACTTTAATTAGTTATTAAATGATTGTTAATTAACTAAATCAGAGAATAGGATATTTGGCGGCCTCTCAAAGCTTTCATGAGAACACAGAAGTAATGATGTTAACCACTAATATGATTAGAAAAGTAAGACATATGGAGCTATAATTTATAAGTTATGTTGGATAAGCTCTTAATTGAGTGAAAGCCCAACTTATTTGACTATTAATACATTGACTTTTTGAATAATTGGATTTTGTGTGGAAAGTGTAAACTAAATGAATGCTAAACTCCATCTCATAGGACCTGAACTCGCAGAACATGTACGACGCCGGCTGTGCTATGAGTGGTCTCTCGTGTTTTGTTTCTACAGATATTAGTCGCGATTTAGCGAATGATGTGTTAACACTATTGACTTCAACCAAACCATATTTACGCAAAAAAGCAGTTCTACTTATGTACAAAATATTTCTTAAATTTCCCGAAGCTCTTAAACCCGCTTTTCCGAGACTTAAAGAAAAATTAGAAGATCCCGATCCAGGTTTGACTCAATTGAAGATTAATTAACAATTAATTTTAATGATATTAATCAGGAGTACAATCAGCGGCTGTTAATGTGATTTGTGAATTGGCGCGAAAGAATCCCAAGAATTATCTATCATTAGCGCCGGTATTCTTCAAATTGATGACTAACTCGACCAACAATTGGATGTTAATTAAGATAATAAAATTGGTATGTTTTTGATATGTAGTCTATAAACTAATTACCGTATATTTATGTATAAATAATTAACATAACCTTAACTCGAAGTTAAAAACAACTGTATATAAAGTGACTGTTTCACTCTTAAATGTTTCATTCATATGCTTGTTGTGGCGCTACTTTCCTCCTCATCTGTCTCTATATCTATCATATACTAAGTTTGGTGTAATGACACAGTTTGAGCCTTTACTCGGTATTAAATTAAGTCATCCTCTTATTTCTATTATTCGAAGGTAACAAAATGGACTCAATTTATAGTTTATCTCTTCATTAATCCCTTCCTATAAACCCCATTAAACCTCATTGTTTTCTAAGACGCAAACTTATTAGAAGCTTAACTAAAATTAAGTGTCATTTGCCAATAGTCTAAAATTGAATGAATAGCTGTCACTGTGGAATTAATTGCTTGGCTTCGCTTTAACTTATCTTAATTTATTTATTGTTTCAATTTATGCTTTATTGGGAAAGATATGATTTAAGTTATGTTTTAATTGAATTGATTTTGTTTACAGTTCGGTGCATTGACACCACTAGAACCCCGATTAGGCAAAAAGCTCATAGAACCACTTACTAATTTAATTCACAGGTAAAAAATATCATATATTTATTACCCATCTCTTAGTTATTCTCTTGTCTTTTCTCCACATCACTCCTCGACAACCTTTCATTCCCATTATTTATAATTCATCCATCATTTCATCCATTCATTGATTATATATTTTATATTAAAATCTATTGTTATATGCTTTTAGTACATCTGCGATGTCATTACTCTATGAATGCATAAATACAGTAATCGCTGTATTAATATCGATATCAAGTGGATTGCCTAATCATAACGCCTCTATTCAACTTTGCGTTCAAAAGTTGAGGATTTTAATAGAAGATTCTGATCAAAATCTCAAATATTTAGGACTTTTAGCGATGAGCAAAATCCTTAAAACTCACCCCAAGAGCGTTCAGGCGCATAAAGACTTGGTTCTCACCTGTCTTGACGACAAAGACGAGTCTATTAGGCTTAGGTTTGTCTTATTTATTGATTTAGTTAATTGAATGAAATGATCGTTACATTAATTATATTTGAATAGAGCTCTTGATCTGTTGTACGGAATGGTGACTAAGAAAAATCTAATGGAAATCGTCCAAAAACTTATCGCAAATGTCACTGAAAGCCAAATGGGAAATAAATATAGGGATGAACTCATTTCTAAATTGATTGATATTTGTTCTCAAAATGATTATCAGTTTATTGCAAATTTTGAATGGTATGCTTTGATTAACTCTTCACACAAATACTTTACAGACTTATATTGTTATTTATAAAAGGTATGTAACCGTTTTGGTTGAGTTGTCTCGTGTTGAGGGAGGGACAGAACACGGAGGTCTCATCGCTCAGCAATTGCTTGACGTTGCCATTCGTGTCGAAGCCATTCGACCTTTTGTTACGCGACAAATGGTATTCCTTTGTTACTTAACTTTAAATTTGAATATAACTTATTATTTTATTTTATAATTGAAGACAATATTATTGGAAAATTCTCATCTATTTTTGAACAATTCATCGGTTTGTGAAGTCCTTTATGCCTCCGCTTGGATTTGTGGCGAGTTTGCAGAGTAGGGTTGACTCGCATTAAACATATTTAAAATATAAAACTAATGTATTTGTTTAATTTAGTTATATTCCAGATCAAAGGTCAACTCTATTGCATTTGTTGACAACGACCACTTTTCCGCCTCACATCACTTCCGTATTCTTACAAAACGCATCGAAATTACTATCGAAAATGTCGAAAGAGAAAAGCGATGACTTTTATAATCTTTGTGATGAATTAGTTGACAAACATTTGCCACATTTCCTCACTAATGAAGACTTGGAAGTACAGGAAAGGGCTTCGAGTCTTTCACAAATTATCCAAATCTTAAAAAATGAAGACATAAATCTGGAACAGCTATTCTATGCCTACCCTTTAAATCCAGTGGCGGCTAAAGCACAACGAAAAGTTCCAATTCCTGTCGGTCTTGAACTCGATTTGCCATTTGTTGAATTCGATGACTTTGATAGTGATGAAGAAAAGATAGAAGACATGAGTTTTGTTAAAGATGAAGACCGAGAGGATGAAGTGCGCAGACCTCCCACTGAAGAGGAAATTAGAACTAATCGGTTGTCAGCTGAGGCGCGAAGAACAGAACACGAAAATAATCCCAATTATCTTAAATCTCGTTCTAAGAAGAAGAAGAAGAAGAAAATTTCCAATAAAGAAACTGATTTAGAAGTAGCACAAGAAGTGTTTGTAGAGCCAGTTGTTAACAATAATGTTAGTTCTATTAATGCAATTCCTGGTCTTCTTTCGTCTGAAAACTTTTTGAAAAAAACTAAACACAAGAAAAGCAAAAAAGTTCGACAAAAAGCGGGCTCTTATGAAGAGGAAGACGAAGAAGCGGAACCTCAACAGCATGTGATTATCAAAGGATTAGAAATGCCAGAAGGCGTTGACATGAATGATGTGGAAAGTGATGGGGACTCCAATGACAATGAATTGTTTTCTGATCCACACAAAGCTCTCGCAAAAGTGACTTTGAATGAATCGGAAGGCATTCGTTCAAAACATAAGAAAACTAATTCAGATTTGATTAAAGAGGAAAATAAGAAGAAAAGCAGCAAAAAAGTCAAATCCGATGAAAATAAGAGATCAAAATCAAAATCAGCCAAAATAGAAAGCAATGAAAACAATTTATTGGGAGACACGAGTACTGAAGTCAACAAAAAAAAGGTTAAACGACCCAAAAGTTTAGAATTGAATGGAGAGAAGAGACGCACCAAAAAGAAAACTAAATCAAAAGCTCACGTTTTGGACCCTTTGGATGAAACAGAGCTCATCAGAAAGAGAGATGAATATGAAGAGACGGTCGGGATTGAGACTCCGAGTCAGTTCGTGCCTTTGGAAACACCCACTCCATCATCATTTGTGGACATCGATTAAAACCTAATAAAGTTTATATCAATTTAATATTCCAATTAAGTTCTCAATCAATTTTAAAAACATTTCAAAAATTGTATATTTATAATAAAAATATTTTAAATGATTAGAATTATAATAATTTAAATTTTTAAATTTTTCTCTAACTGTTAGTAAAATTTTTTATGCAAATAAAACTGAAATGGTTTTAACTCAAATTAAGTAAATTGATTATAAATAAATTAGTTAATTAGTAAATTAACTACAAAATTACTAAATTAGTTACAATCAGTTAATTATTTAATTTGAAATATCAAGTTTACAATTAGAAGACAACTCAAGTATTAGTTTAATGACTGAAAAACAGGTTCAATCAATTTATAAATAAAATAAACTTACAATATATAAAAATTAGTAAAATCGGTTATATTAAGTTATAGACAATACATCTGTATCTCAACTTGTGATTCTCAGGTTGGCCTTACATTTAATGCTCACATATATCTTCACACATATAATTTAAACTTTAATCTTAAATTGATTTTATAATAATATTTATATTAAATTTTGTTATTATATTATCCTATATTTACAGTTTGTTTTGGCATCAAATATAACATTTTTAATAAACAATCAAATAGTTAATCAAAAATAGTAAAGTATGTATAAAGCGAAAGCCCAAACCAAATTTTATTGTATTGAATGACTAGGAATGAAATATGATGAAAGTCAAAATAGATCATTCTCTTCTTGGTCTTCACTCGAATCTTCATGACTATTGTTGAGTCTATCAGCAAATCAAAACAACATTAGCATTGGATTATAGCATAAATACACTAATAAAATATTTTTATTATAGAGTTTCGCACAAATAGCTTACATATCATTCAAATCTGTCAACAATTCTTTGGGAACGATTGGAATTTGTCGCGAACTTTCGGAATCTCCTTTGAATTCAAGTTTTAATAATGCAATACAAAACTTAGAGCCCATTTCAGTCAATTGGTTTATTCCTAAATGCATATTATTATAGATTCCGTGATCACAACCCGCTTGAGAACACTCTAAAGTGTAACTCAATTTCAATCCAAATTCTCGCCAAAGAGTGATTCGCGCAGTTTTTTCTCTATTCTTTTCAATAGTATAACAACAGTTTTCGATACTAAAAGCGGGTGCGACTGAATTCAATATCAAAGGAAGTGCTAAATAGCTCTGGTCGTCGTTCTTAATCAAATCAGTCTTTTTCCACGACATTTGTGGTGAACAGCCGTAGAGAAAAATGTTTTTTCTTCGCGAATGTCCGTGAAAGTCAACTAACAATATTGGATTCGAACCATTGGACGCATGGCTTAAATATTTAAGTAAAGACTTAGAGTGAAAAATTGTCGGATGTAATAGAGGATGCGGTCGAGACCATTGTCGATTCAGATCATCGCCTTGTGCTCCAGTACGAGAACTGAATTCAAAATTAGGTTTCAAATAGAAATGAAAATAAGATTTCAAATTAAATCTTCTTTTATAAGAAAAAAGTTTCTAAAATTTAAATTTAGAATTTCTTTTAAAAGAAAATCATTTGTGTAAATATGAAATGCTAACCAGCCATTGATAACTCCATCCGGATTTATCATTGGTATAATTTTGAATACAAATTTGTCGAGCAATCGTTGTGCTGCTATTTTGTCACTCAATAGAAAATCAATACATCCTTTTAGAATCCACGATGAATTGGATTCTCCGGGATGTACGCGTCCAATGAGGAACACATATTGAGGAAGAGTTCGCTTTTGTGACTTCTTAGAGCTCGTTATAGTTAGCAAAGGAACATTATTTCCTGCTAAAGATGTGCATAAGGTTTGATGTTTGAAATATACGTTTGAAGAGTTGTGACAATTTTGCCAGAAGTGTATATTACTGTTTAAATATGTGTAACTATAAGGATAATTATATGCTAAATAACAGACATCGTTCTCATGAGAAAATTTAAGTTTAAAGGTTAGTGTATAATAAGTTTTTCCATTTAATACACTCGCAATTGTGTTTTCTTTCACGTAATGATTTCTATAATAAGCTATAGAATAGCCGACTCTTTTCCAAAATGGTTTGTCATTGAGAAGAGCCTCTTTTGATGAGAACATAACCGGACGCTGTCCTTCATTATATAAACTGCTTTGTTTCTCACAATTAATAATATTGAAGGTGTATTCGGTATTTGCTTTCATATTAAAAACTTTAAAATAAAACCATTGAACGTGAGAATAAGTGTTGATATCAGTGTTAAGCAATAGAATATATTCATTGGGAGAAAATTGGTTTTGAATAACTTTACGCAAATTTCCGCTTTCGAATCTCGAATCGAATTGTAACTTATCTTTAAAGCAATAATATTCTGATTCCATGTCATAAATTACAAGTGATTTGTCAACTTTTCGCTTGAATCGATCGCGAATGTGTTCCATTAGTTTGATTCTTGTCAGTTCATAGATATCATCAGTTTCTGTCACTTCCAAAGGCTCTAATTTGGTATAACCCAGATTTCCGGCTAAATCAGGTTCTGATAGAGTCAGAATTGGTTGAATGCTTTTAGTTTTTAAAGCAATGGAAGAATAGACTTGTCTCCAATCGGCCGTTTCAAGAAATAAGTGTTTTCTTTTTTCTTCTTTGGCGCTACGCATAAGTTGTTGAACATCGATATTATCTATTCCAGTATTGCGCGACTCATTACAGATTTCATGGTCTTTGATATCAAGTATTTCTTGATTTTGAAAAGACATTTCATGACTATTTTGGTTTTTAGAAAAGCAGCTGCAAAGCCAACTCTTTAGATTCTTTTTTCTATTATATGACTCATCTTCGCATTCATTCAATACTATCTGATTTGAATTTGTTTCAAAATCCCATTCAAAAAACATAAGTTCAGGAAAATATTGTTCATATGAAACAATATCTTCAGAATTCATAATAGATGTGATCGAGTCGTTATCATGATTGGCGTTGGACTCATTATCGGAGTCACTTTGGTCAGAGCTATAATAGTCATATACATCAACTTCAAGACTACACTCATTTCCATCGCATATTCTGTGAGATTCTTTTTTCTTAAGAGATTCTTCACTTAATGGAGTCTCGAATAAGTGTGGATTAAAATGAGAAGAAAGTGGTAAAGGGAGAGGATCTAAACATCTCTGTATAACCATACTCGACAACAGGAATACTCGATCCAAGTGTTGAGCTTTTTCTGATCGAATATGATTTTCGATTATTGTATCCATAAATGATAAAACCTTTTGATCAATGGATGTAAAATTCAAATGTTCTCTTCCAGACTTGATATATGATATGTGCAAAAGAACTCCTAAAATACTATAAGAGAATCGCAAACTTTTAAGAATATTTTTATTATCCCCTTTGGATCTCAAGAATACAAGACGACATTCTTCGAAGTGCTTTAAAATAATTGGTATATACAATGAGACCATTTTAAGAATAGATGAAATTCCTTCTTCTGTAATGAGATGTTAGATAAAACATAATTTATAAAATGAATCTATAAAACAGAAAACTCACTGCTCTGGCAAACAGCGACTAATGTTTCGATAGCATGAATCAAAGTATAGGTTAAGCTCTTATAAGTGCATAAAATATCATAAATTATTTTTATTAATCCATTATCTGGATTAATATTCTGAGATGAATCTTCATATTCTTGGCACAGAAGTGGTGCACATAATGCTGTCATAAAAATAATAATAACACTAAACATAATTATTATTAGACAGAACTGAAATAACTTACAGCTTTTGAGTAAGTGCTTTAGATAACTGAATATTGAGATAACAATCTTATATTTGTGTTTCCAACGGTCCAAAAGAGTTATACAATTAGATAATGATGACTTATGATTAGCATGAATTAGATATGAAAACTTTTTATCTAGAATTGAATTGAATTTAATAAATGTATTAATATATGAATTAATATGAAATGATTTGAACTTACGAATAGATATTTTTGTCATAACCTGATAATAAAGCTCAATCACAGATTCTTGTTTAACACTGTTTTTTATAAAATTTTCTTCTAAATTCAATAAGCTATCGATTAATTCATTATCAGATATAAAAAGAAGAGCTCTTTCTTTTCTTGTCTCAACCGATTTTGAGGTAAGTATCGATTTTGCGATCAGCAATGCGTTGTACTGTATATGCATGTTATCTATGTTTTCATCCTATAATTGTTAAATACAATAAACATTTTTCATTCAATCAATTAAATCGAATGACAACTAATGCATTCGAAACACTTAATCAATCGAAATGTTAATTATTGCCAACTATTAAACCAGCGAAAGGAATGTCATAAAAAAGTCGCTATTTTAACAGTAGATAACATTAACAGTAGATAACATCCAAAATACAAATTCTTTACTGAAAGAAGAACTTCTTAGAAAAGAATTCAGTTTTATTTTGTCGGTTTGGTTGAAAGCCAAATGAGATACTGATTGAACTCTAAAGTTGTCTAAACTTTATTATGATTTAAGAGCAAAGCAGTTTTGGAATTAGAGGAATAAACATTAACTTTGTTTTATATAAACAAAAAACCTGATAAATTTGATCACACAATGTGTCGCAAAACATTAGTTGCCAACAAGTGATTACTTCAATTCATGAATACCTTAATCAAATTCTTGAAAGACGACATCACGTTTTTAATATCAGAGGTTAACATTTTGCCAACTTTTCCTTCAAAACAAATTCAGTATAATGTTCAATAACACATTTACATAAATATTACTACAAAGGTAGTATATTTGTTCAAAAATGTTCTCACCTTCGTTATCAGTTTGGTTAACAAATTCAAGTAATTGCGAACAATTTAAGACTAGACTTTCATTATCACAATCAATATTTGTATTATTATTATTATTATTAGTTTTTGTTTGGATTGCATTCA